>PVKC010006590.1:0-30885 GCA_004027635.1 Crocidura indochinensis
CTACCCAGTTATTTCTCTCCCAGTCTCTGATCTAAATGTAATCTACATATAGCTAGGACTATAGGCTCAAGGCTGGCCGGTCCTTTCCCCTTTTTATGTTCAAAGGAACAGGATTGAATTATCTTTGCAAGGCCCTAATATTGGCTCAGCATTTGAGGAACTTCTTGAAAGATCATTTTCTGTCCACTTTGTTTAATTCTTGTGTGAGGAGTTAAAGTAGCATATGTAGTATCATTTGAACTCTCTTCTTTGGAAGGTGGGTGGACTATAGCTTGATGTTTGTTTCCTGCACTCCAGAAGTCCACTGTTTATAGACAGTGGCCCCATGGGTTGGGACTCACCCTGGCTGGGCCCTAAGTTCCAAGTGTTTGGAAATCATCTGTTGATCCTGCTGGTAACACAGACTGGGGAATGCTTAGAAGAACTTGAGGACCTTCCTTGCCCAAGTGCTCTGGAAATGGAAAGTGTGCCTCCCCCATTTCCCAATTCCTCTCCTGACCGTAACAGCTTTGCTTATAGAGTCTTGAGGTGAAGAGAACTAAGGACAACTATAGCTGTAAATCAGCTGTGAGTTTGATCTCAGCACAGATCTAGGCACATTTCTTGTGTTGAAGGATTGACCAAGGCCTTCTCCTTTTCGGGCTGGTTGGATCAGGCTGTTAACTGGGGTATTGCTACTACTGCCTGTGTCTTGCAGAGAACACACAGTACTTGCTATCCCCTTCGTCTCTGCAGTAGAAGGCACTTGTTTCCAATGAGCAGAACTCAAGAGTTTAAAGGCCAACCGTCATGCAAGTTGTGCACTGGGATCTTACAGCGCTCTCCAGTGATACAATGCAGAACCTGGGGCTCTTGTGTCCCACTGTAATGCACAATGAAGAACTCTCAGGTTAGTCTGCTCTGCTACTGAACTCAGTGCCTTTTCCTCCTGCTGTCACAGTGTGGAACCCTAGCAATGAGGAACTTAGGTGCCTTGGAGCTCTCTGCCCTGGCTGGGACCAGGGGACCCCCAAATCACCATGTGGCTTACTCATCCTCACATAGCTCTGTCTCTCCCTGTGTCCTGGGAATGTTTGTTCTTCAAGTTTGCACCTACTGGCTTGGGGAGGAGAGGGAAGCGTTTCCCTTGACTTTCATCCTTAACCCCTCAGTCAGTAAAAGATCTCAGGAAAATGGTCTATGTTGTGTGCTGGCTGCTCACTCAAAAGGCCTTTTTCTTGGTCCCAAGACCTTTGAAGAATTCAAGTGTACAGTGAATAACATTCTTCCTCCTCCTGCTCCTCCTTCCCCTCTTCCAGCTTTTCCTTCTTCCAACCTCTCCCCCCCGCCCCCATAGAGGGGGCACTGAAGACATGCACTGAAGACATGCACTGAAGCTCTCACCCTATATTATCACTCTGGCTCCACAGTGACCATTTCTTGTCATGGGTGGAGCTTTACGTCATCTGCTTATTGGCATGCATATGTCCAATGAGGGTGCTTTGAACTATTGTACTTCAAATCAGGAGGTTTTTCTGCTTGGCCACAATGTGGTGACCCACTTGGGTAATGTTTGGGATGAGAGCCAGTTTCTGCTGGGCACTGAGGCACAGGTATGCACAGCAGTGAACTGCTAGGTCTCCCACCCTCCTAGTCTGCAGGCAGCCAGAGGTTGCATGTTTTATCTAACAGATGTGGAAGAGAAGTGTTTTGTATTTCTCCTTTTTTGCATACTTCTATTTGTTTTTCTGAGGGGTGAGGCCACTAGGATGCTTGGGAAGGTATGTTGAGTGGGGATGGATGCTGGGACCTTTACATGTACCAGGTATTTTGAACCATCTCTACCTCTAGGATTTTATTTTAAATAGGAAACTTGTGCTCATATTATTGTTTTTATTTTTATTTATTTATTTCATCTATTTTATTTTAATATCATTTATATATTGTCTTTGTTTATTGTATTTATTTTATATATCTTATTTTATTATCATTAATTTTATTTATATATTGCTTTTTGTTTATTTTATTTATTTAATCTATTTTATTTATTTATATATTTACTTACTGTTTTGTATCTATTTATTATTTATTTACTTTATTTAAGCTATTTTATTTTGGTATTTAATTTTATTATTTATTAATATACTTATTATTTTATATTTATTTTTATTCACTTTTATTTATTCCATCTATTTAATTTTATTATTTATTAATTCTTCATATAGCTATTGTTTTGTATTCATCATTCATTTATTTTATTTATTTAATCTACTTAATTATTTATGAATAATAGTTATTAATAATATGTTGTTATAAATTGATATGCTATTATATTTATGTTTATATACAATATACTATATATTCATACATATTTATATATTATATGATTATATGTTATGTGGTTTTATAATTACATATGATATATATATTATGCACTTATTATTTATAATAAGTTATAATAAATATATTGTTTTGTATTTGTTCATTTGTGTTTATTTTATTCCAATTATCTTATTTATACATTTCTTTATTGCTTTGTATTTAATTTTGGTTTGTGATATTTGTTGCTATTTATTTGCCTCCAGTAGTTGAGATATTTTTATAAGCCAGCTCATTTGGTTTTGTTTGGCTTGGGTTTTGGGCCACTCCCATCAGTGCTAATGGTTTAATTACTCCTGTCTCTGCCCTTGGGAATCACTCTTGGCAACACTCTGGGAAGCCTATGTGATATGAGGGAATCAAACCTGGGTTGACCACATGCAAAACAAGCATTCTAACTGCTATAATATTGCTCTGACCCCATCACATTTAATTTGTAAATGACTGTATCTTACTCAGTTAATTAGCTACTGGGACACTGTTCCTTTAGAACTGGAAATTTCTCCAACAAAATCTATGCAGCTAGCTCGCAGCAATTTGTTCCTGATCTCCTTTTTAAAATGGCCTCCTGACATTCAAACTTTGTAGGTCCTTCAGGTTTAAGCCATTTCATTTGAAAAATTTTAAAGTGCTCCATTAAAATGATTTTAGTTGGGGCTGGAGAGATAGCATGGAGGTAAGACATTTGCCTTTCATGCAGAAGGTCATCTGTTTAAACCCCGGCATCCCATATGGTCCCCTATGCCTGCCAGGAACAATTTCTGAGCATGGAGCCAGGAGTAACCCCTGAGCACTGCTGGGTGTGACCCCCCAAAAAAGATTTTAGTTGAATTGTAGCATAGAAATTAAGGTTAACCACATAGATATTTTGACAAATGAATAAAATTCTACTTTCATGGCAACTTCTCAAATGGATCTTTTCCATTTCTTCTGCCCTGTGATAGATTTTTGTGAATGCTGGTTAGTTGAATGCTAGCCCCCTCTAACAGTCCATAAATCATAATCTTGCTTTTCTGATGAATTGATAATTATAAATTCATAAATGAGTCCATTAATTTAAAAACTATTTCCCAGAGTTGTTGGTCTTAGACAATCCTCAAATTATTGAAAACAAAAGATACCAGTTTATTTAAAAAAGGGGGAAAAAGTTACAAGGGCCAAGGAGTTAGTTCAGTGGTCAGAAGCAGGCACTTTACCTCTCTTTCCCCATCCTTCTTTTGTGACATTGTGGTTTGTAGTAATGCAAATAAAGGGGTGCCATGAATGTCCTTTTCATATTAGACCTTCTCTACTTAAACTGCACTCTCCACTTTTTGTGGCAAACTACTTACAATGGTACGGCCCTCCTGATTTTCATCTCTATTGGCTCTGGATATCATCCCCACACTATATTTTATTTTCCATATAAGTGATAAATGAGACTATTCTATTTTTACCCCTCTTTCTTTGACTCATTTCGCTCAGCATTAGTCTCCATGTCCATTCATATATAATAAAAATTCATGACTTCATTTTTTTCTAATAGCTGCATAGTATTTCATTGTGTAAATATACTATAGTATGTTTAACCATTCTCCTGTTGTTGAATATCTGAGTTTGGCTGTTGAAAATAGTGCTGTGATGAACATAGGACTTTAGAGGTCATTTTTGTATTGTGTTTTTGTGTTTCTAGGGTATATCCATAGAAGTAGTATTTCTGGATCATAAGGAAGCTCTATTTCCAATTTTTTAAGGAATATCCATATTGTTTTCCAAAAACACTGGACTAGACTGCATTCCCACCAGCAGTGAATGAGAGTCCTTTTCTCCCCAGATTCATGCCAGCACTGGTTGTTCTTGATCTTTTTGATGTGTGCCAGTCTCTGTGGTGTGAGATGGTACCTCATTGCTGTCTCGATTTGCATCTACCTGATGGTTAATGATGTGGAACATTTTTTGTGTGCAGTTTGGCCATTAGTATTCCTTTTTTGAGGATACGGCTGTTCATTACTTCTCCCAATTTTTTTATTGGGTTAGATATTTTTTCTTGTTCAGTTCTGTCAGTACCTTAGATATCTTAGATATTAGCCCTTTATCAGATGGATATTGGGTGAACAGTTTCTCCCATTCTGTAGGTAGATCTTTGTATTTTAGTTACTGTTTCCTGTGAACTTCTCATTCAATGTAATCCCATTTGTTTATCTCTGCTTCCACTTGATTGGACCCTGGAGTTTCCTTTCTGAAGATACCTTTAGTCTCAGTGTCATGGAGTGTTTTACCTATGTTTTAGTCTGATATCAAGATCTTTAATTCATTTTGATTTGACCTTTGTGTATGGTGTTATAGAGAGGCCCGAGTTCACTTTTTTTGCATGTCATTGACCAGTTTTCCCAACACTTCTTGATGAAGAGGCTTTTCTAGCTCTCTCTTTTATTTGTTGCACCTTAATTAAATATTAGTTGCTTGTTTACCGAGGGGTCAGTCTCAGAATACTCAAGTCTATTCCATTGATCTCTGGGGGTCTGTCTTTATTCCAATACCATGCTGTTTTAATTACTATTACTGTATAGTACAATTTTAAGTTGGGGAAGATGATGCCTCCCATACTTCTTTTTCCAAGGGTTGCTCTAGCCATTCGTGGGTGTTTATTGTTTTAACTGAATTTCAGGAGTGTGTGTAACATTTCTTTGAAATATGTCCTGGGTATCTATGGGTATCCATGGAAATATTGCTATTTTAATGTTAATCTTCCCAATCTATGAGCAGGGCATATGTTTCCATTTCCTTGTGTCCTTTTTAATTTCTTGAAGCAGTGCTTTATAGTTTTTTTTTTTTTTTTTTTTTTTTTTTTTTTTTTTTTTTTTTTTTTTTTTTTGTATAGGTCTTTTATCTTTTTAGTTAGTTGACTTCAAGGTACTTGATTTTCTGAGGCACAATTGTGAATGGGGTTGTTTTTGTAATGTCTTTTTCTTTTCTTTCATTATTTGTATATAAAATACCATGGATTTTTAGTGTTATTTTTGTTGCCTGTCACTTTCCTATACAAATCTATTGTTTCTAGAAGCTTTTGGTAGAGTGTCTATGATTTTTTTTTTAAATATAATATCATGCCATCACTGCAACCAGTGAGAGCTTGACTTCTTTTCCTATATGGATGCCATTGATATCTTTTTCTTGCCTAATTGCTGCGACAACTACTTCTAGTACTATGCTGTATAAACGTGTTGAGAGGGGGCAACTTTCTCTTGTGCTATGTCTTAGAAAGGCTTTTAGTTTTTCCCTAGTGAGTATAATATAATATTTGCCATGGACTTGTCATAAATGACCTTGACTATTGAGAAAAGTTTCTTCAATTCTGATCTTGCTGAGAGTTTTTATCATGAATGGGTGTTGGACCTTGTTAAATGCTTTTTCTCAATCTATTGATATAATTATATAGTTTTTATTTATCCTGTTGTTGATATGATTATGTATTATGTTGATTGACTTGCGTATGTTGAACCATTCATACATGTCTGGAATGAACCCTACTTGATCAGTAACCTTCTTAGTGGTTACTGGTTCCTATTTGCTGGGATGTTGTTGAAGATATTTACAACTGTGTTCATCAGGGATATTTTTCTGTAGTTCTCTTTGTGTGTGTGTGTGTGTGTGTGTGTGTGTGTGGCATCTTTGTCTATTTTTGATATTAGGGTGGTTTTAGCTTTGTAAAAACTATTTGGGAATTTTTCTGTTTCTTCAACATGTGGAAGAACCTGAAGAGGATTGGCAATAGTTCTTCTTGAAAGGTTTGAAAGAATTTGCAAGTGAATTGATCTGGAACCAGGCTTTTGTTTTTAGGAAGACTTTTGATTACCATTTTAATTTCCTTAATAATGATAGATTAGCTCAGATATGCCAGATCTTCCTGGCTCAATCTTGGGAATCTTGGGAATCCTAGGATTTATCCATTTCTTCCAGGTTCCCTTACTTTGTGATAGAGTTTTTCAAAGTAATCTGATTGCCCTTTGAATTTCTGTAGTTTCAGTAGTAATATCCCCCTTTTCATTTCTAATTCAGTTTATTAAGTTTTTCTCCTTTTCTTTCTTTGGGGATCTTGTTAGTGGTTTATTGATTTTGTTTATTTTTCAAAGAACCAACTCTTGCATTGATTGATCTTTTAGATGGTTGGTAGCAAGTATCAGAGCCGCCAGGACTGCACATGGGGTAGTGCCAGGGTGGAACTTGAGACCTTGCCAGCCTCATTGTTATCTCTTCGCTAACCCTAGAACCCTGTAGTGTTGTTACTTAAAACAAAGCAAGATTGAAGTGAAAGCATGATGCAGCTTGCTTTCCCCATGTACCCAATCTCAAAAGTTGATTTTCTTTCCACACAAGGATATGTGAATGCTTCATAGCCATAAAATGAAGGATTTGACTTTAAAACCCATGGAAGTCTGATCTTAGTCATTTCCATTCTCCTCCCTTACTGTTTCAGAGACTAAGTTTGTAGGGATGCTGCCTGTTATCTATTAGCACAAATGCCCTCTGTGAGATCTTTTATTTTGCCTTATAGAAGGTTTGTATATTTTAGGGTTCAGAACAGTTTTTCCCTGGCTTGTGGCTTCTCATTAAGGAAAGCATTTAGTTTTAAAAGAAATTCACCAACTAAGAAATTCATAGTATTTTTGTTTTTATAATTCACATGACTGTATTTTGAAATAAAAATGTCAAAACAATGTCAATGAGTGGGTGAAAATTAATATTTCTGTAGGTTTTGTTATAATATGTTGAAAATTGTGTATTTCTTTAAAAACCTATCTGTCAACTCACAATTCTGTCTTTATCGAATTAAATGAAAGTCAAAGCACGATCCAAATGAATTTCTGTAACTTATGATACTTGTGCAGCTCCACGCAGGGTTAGAAAATGCTTTCCTGAAAGCACAGGCTTTACAAACGGTGGAGGGTCACACAAGATCAGGATTAAGTAATGATTTCAGCATTCTTCTGACTGCCTTCATAAACCTCTCCCCTTTTCTAGCCAATTAGCCTGGGTGTCACTGCTTTTAAAATACATCACAAATCTGCTAATCTCTTATCATCTCCATCCCTGCTTTAGTCCAAATTACTGATTCTGAACAGGGAATGACTTGCTTCTACCCCTCCATTCCTCCTAACCCTACTTCTTAATTTCAACTTGCACCCTCCCTGTGCTATTTAGAGATTCCTTGTTTTCTTTTGGTTTGGTTTTTGGGCGACACCCAGTAGTTCACAGGGACTCCTCCTGGTGGTGCTCAAAGAACCAGTCAGGCTGGAAATTGAACCCAGACCTCTTGCTTGCACTCAGCCAGTCCAGTTATTTCTCTGATCTGGCATTTTTGTTTTTGTTTTTGTTTTTGTTTTTTGGGTCACACCCGGCAGTGCTCAGTGGTTACTCCTGGCTCCATGCTCAGAAATTGCTCCTGGCAGGCACGGGGGACCATATGGGGCACCGGGATTCGAACCGTTGACCTTTTGCGTGAAAGGCAAACGCCTTACCTCCAGGCTATCTCCCGGGCCCCTGATCTGGCATATTTTTAAAGTTTGTTACACATGGAGGGTGCTGGTTGCATCTAGCATATTGAGGCCCAATATGCTGCCTACAGATTACTTCCGGTCTTGTCCCAATAGAATTGAGTCCAAGCATCAGTGGTGAGATGCAGGCATCTTGGTCTGGCCACGATCTCTTCTCACTTGCATTGTTACAATGTCTCTTTGCAGGAAGTGACTTTTATTTGTTAGATTCCATTGTTCACAAAGTATTGTGAGTGGGCTTTTAGAGACATGATGTGGAGGGCTGTGGAGATAGCTCCAGAGACTACAGTGCATGCTTTGCATGATGGAAACTAGGGTTTGATCCCCAGTACTGCATATGTGTGACACACCTGCCCTCCAATTCTATTTTTTTGACCCATGGCATTTTCTTTGCTTTATGATGCACAAGTGGCTTTTCATTATCTTCAGTACAAAGCCCAAAGCTTTCCTCTAACCATGAGGTTCTCTGCTTCCATCTTTTATTGATGGCTTTTATTTGCCAGGGACACAGGTCTCTGGCATTATGTGACTGTTTCCATCTTACTTTTGAGGTTTCTTTTGCCTGATTGCTTTAGGTAATTATTCTTTCCTCTGTCTGCTCTCAATGCCCTTTCTCAATTTTGATTCTTTCTTAGCACTTTATCCCATGAGGTCCAAGCCTATAGTATGAGAATGTCAAGAAAAGTCCATTCCTGAGCAACACTAATATTTTACTATTAGGGGTAAGTAGATTTAAGCAGGGTAAGATTTCCACAGGGAAAGAGGCAGAAACTGCACAGGAAGCTAGCAGCTCCCCCTTTCTGATCTTCTCTCTAGCCTAACCGTTTTCTGGGACATTAGCACCCTCCTCCAACCTCTCCACCAGACCTTTGTGATAGCCTGTAAGGTAATAACTCATTTGGTCTCTCAGTACTCAAGCTGTTGGACCTCTTCACATCCAGTTGGGGAGGGGCAAATGAATATGGTAGATCTGCTTTCTCTGGGTTTATTTTTGCCATATGAACAGGGCTTTGAGGAGACCAAGAGGCTTGCCCCAGCCTATTTGGTATAGACTGATTGGAATCTATTGTGGTTTTTTTTCTGGCTCTAGTACTCGTTGCAAAGTCTTTCTGGTGAGTCTTATTCTTCAGGAGCCCCTGTGATTTGTAGCATGTTTCATAATATCTCTTGGGGGGCTTTGTCAGCTCTTTCTATTTGATACAGGGGCTGCATTTCTCAGTCCGAAGATAGTTGTTATGTCTTTGGTTCCAAGAACATGGGTAAAAATGATCTGTTTTTCCAACTTGTCCCAAGCAGGTTGTTCAGTCTATTGCATTTACAGATAGCATTGCCTATATGTGAAAACGAACACTTTGGGAGCTTAAGTCTAGGCTTTTGATTTTTGTTGTTGTTGTTGACAAAGCAAAAGTAAATAACAAAATCCACAGGGAAATAAACACACACCCCCCCTAAAACATCCAGGATTTCTTTTTTTTTTTTTTTTTTTTGGTTTTTTTTTTTGGGCCACACCCAGTGACGCTCAGGGGTTACTCCTGGCTACGCGCTCAGAAGTCGCTCCTGGCAGGCACGGGGGACCATATGGGAACCGGGGGATCGAACCGTGGTCCGTCCTAGGCAAGGCAGCAGGCACCTTACCTCCTGCGCCACCTCCCGGCTCCCACATCCAGGATTTCTAAATCAATATTGAATGGTGCTTGTCCAGCATTCCTCATTGATGGATATGAGATGGAACTGATTTTTGGGGGAATCCCCAGTGTTTTGGGGAATCTTTGAGGATGGTTTTTGGGATGGAAGTTGGGAAGCCTGTAGCCCTGGTCCCATTCTCTTGATCTGTTCCTGGGAACCCTGTGAAAGGCACCCCACTTTATCTGTGAACTTCATTTTGCTTGAAGTTCAAGAGGATCCTGAAGACATATGAATTTGCACCTAGCAGATTTGCTTATTTTCTCTGGCTGGCGAGAGTTAATGTATTGCAGAGACCTGAGTGGCCTTTCCTACCCCTCTCCCTTGCTGGCCTACCTGGCTCAATGGCATCAGAACCTGTTCAAGTCACCAGCAAGGACCACAAACCAGCACAGCGATGACTGACTTGAACCCAGAGCGTTTGTTTCTGTATATTTGCTGAATCAGACACTGACTTGTGTTTTTTGTCCTCCTGGATTCAGTCTCCTACCTCAAAATGGTTGGTTTTATTTCTACATTCCCTTTTCACTGTCTCCTGTGCCAGCAGCTTGTTGTAGCAGTGCCACCTTGCTCAGTAAACTTGGCTTTGGACAGCTTTTCACAGACATGAAACAACAAATCTACCCGTCAGGGACAAAATGAGAGAAAAATGAAGAACAATATGAGGAAGGAGCCCTTTGGGAAGCGGCAGAAAAAATGTTATATTAAAATCGATGCCAGGGCCTGACCTTTTGTGGGACTGTATATTTTAAAGCCTTTTTATTGATTCTCTTTTAATAACATGTTTATTCTAGTTTACTGACATAAGCCTTGGGAGAACACAAAAAGGAAAGATCAAATTCTTTGTGATGGTGGTCATTTAAATTTGTCTTAGATCTTTCTTTCTTTCTTCTTTTTTTTTTTTGACAGACCAATGATATCTTTATGCATTTAGCATAGATCATTTTGATATTGTGTAAGACCCACAGATGGAATCAAAGTGATGTGATTTAAAACGAATATTGTTACGAATCTAAAATTTGCTCAGTCATTGTTTGTTTTTTTGTTTGATTTTTCCATACCCAGCAGTACTCAAGCACCACTCAGGAGCCACTCCCAGTGGGAGTGACAGGAATTGAACCATGATTAGTCAGCTGCCAAAGCAAGTACTACAGCATCTCTCTGGTTCCATATGCTTGGTTCACATATACTTAGTTGACATGAAAGTGAACCTCTCACAACCACATTAGAATTTTTTGCCTTTTTTTTTTTTTTTGGGTCACACCCGGCATTGCTCAGGGGATACTCCTGGCTCCATGCTCAGAAATTGCTCCTGGCAGGCACGGGGGACCATATTGGGCACCAGGATTCAAACCGATGACCTTTTACATGAAAGGCAAACGCCTTACCTCCATGCTATCTCCCGGGCCCCTGCCTTTTTATATGTATTTAGAACAGGGTCTCAAACTCAATTTACCTGGGGGCCGCAGGAGGCAAAGTTGGGGTGAGGCAGGGCCGCATAAGGGATTTCGCTTACCGAATATTCGCAATAAGAATTGCATTAGTAAGAAAAAAATCGCAAAAACTTTCATTAAGCATTTAGAACTGCAACCCATATGAGCCCGAGCCTGCAGGAGCTATTTCTGAACACAGAGCCAGGAGTAACTCCTGAGCATCACTGGGTATGGTCACCAAACCAAACCAAACCAAACCAAACCAAACCAAACCAAACCAAACCAAACACAGAGCCAGGAGTAACTCCTGAGCATCACTGGGTATGGTCACCAAACCAAACCAAACCAAACCAAACCAAACCAAACCAAACCAAACCAAACCAAACCAAACCAAACCAAACCAAACCAAACCAAACCAAACCAAACCAAACCAAACCCACTAATCAGGATGGTTGTCTAAGTAACACATTTTTTTTTTAGCCGAGGACACTGAGGCAGAAGAAGATCCCAAATAAAAGCTAGCATTTGAATCTGATCTTCAAGTCCAAAAGACTTCATTCTAGAATCTGGCCCCATCCTGCTTAATCTAGGTTGCTATGTCATTCCAGTATAAACAGTTCAAGCTCATTAAACTTCCCTATCACTAAAATAATTTTATTTGTACGGTATTACAATTCAAAAGAGTATTCTTTATATAAAGATGACCTGGCACTACTGAAAAAAAAAATCAAGGTCTACTCATACAAGATCACAGCACTGCTTCCATCTCTCATTCATTTTTAGCTTGCTTTAATTGAATTAACTAACTCCAAATGGGAGTACTACTTTATAGGGCCACATTAATTTCCCCCCCTTTTTTAAAGGTCTATAGAATACTTATTAAAATTGCCTTTCCATTTAGTGTTCACATAATGGCACCTCCTGCAATCTTCACACACAATACACTCCTATGGGCAGTAAATGCTGTGATGATATTAACTTACCATTCATTGAAATAGTCATTGAGCAAGAATAAAAATGAAAATAGGTGACATGCTGGACAGTCTTATTATGGTTTCTAGAGGGAAATGAAATGGCTAAGTCATTGAAAAATAAACCACAGATTTGAATTTTTAGCAGTTTCAGTATTCATGTATGTGTGGGTATAAAAATGACAAGTAAGATGTAAGCAACCAATGAAATTAAATCTGATAGTTTTTAAAAAATCTTTTGGGCATTACTGTAATATCTACCTATGCACTGAAATTAACAACCAAGAGCGTGGAAAGAAACCTTGGATTTTGAATGTTTTCAGAGACAATAGGTAACACAATTTGTGGTAGAATTTGAAACTTCCACTATGAGAATTTTTTTTTCATTCTTGTAAAGAATGATATCACTTATATGTGGTATTTAGAATAACTGCATGAGAAAATGCAATGGTCTAAATGGGGGTTGTCTCAAACACCTGTGGCCCTAGATATATAGCAAGGAGAAAGAAAGAAATTATGTAAAAGAGGAGAAAAACAAATATGAAAGGATGGGGGCCAGGGGCCAAGTGGTCTCAAGTGCATTGCTGGTATTAAAAAGTGAGAGAACTAAGTAAATATCTAAGCCTAAAGCAACAACAATGGAATTAAGAGACCCAAACTTTAACCATTTAAACTTAAAATGGGCCTGTTATACTGGCAAGCTGGGCGGCAGAGGTGGTGGTATAGGATGTATTTGGAAAACACTGGTGAAGGGAGAGGACACTCGTGGTAGGATTGGTACTAATATATGTCTGAAACTCATTTATGAAGAACTTTGTAAATAACCATGGTTTCAATAAAATAAAATAAAAATTAAAAAAAATCCTTATATATCTGTATGCAATATACTATCTTCATTTTGGGAATTTAACAGCACTAGCAAAGCTGGCTTTTTCAAGTCACCTGGCTCTTCTTGTAGAAGGTCTTTCTAAAGGGAGTGAGACAGGATTCTCTCCCTTAAATACTGGATCCCATTATTATGGAGGTAGACCTGTGAATTTTACAAAGGGTCTCTCAGACCTGAAAAATGATATGCAAAAACAAAGGAGTCAACAATACATAGGAACCAATTGTTGAGCACCAGTGCCAATTTCTGAACATTTTCATTGTCATAAATTTTTTAATCACTTGTTAATACAGAAAATATAGAATGACTCCTCCAACTCATTTCTCTTACTTGCTTTTAGAATTAGAACATGTGCTTGAAGATAACTGATGCCTTATGTTCAATAGTCATAATTCATCTAGTTTTACCTAGCTTGTTCATGAACTTTCACCAAGAGAGTTCTATAATCCTAAGAAATAATAAAGGAAAGCAAAAGAGAAAGGACACAGGTAAAAGTAGACAAAAAAATTTACTCTATACAACTAGATAATGATTCTGTGAAATGGATAAGATGGTTAAGATAATCACATATTCAGAGCATTTATTATGATCCTGTATCTGTGCTAAAACTTGCCATGAGATGCTCCACTTACTCTTAAAAATAACCTCAAGATAATCAATCCCTCTGGAGGTTGTTTATATTGTTTTCCATCTAACAGATGGCAATGTAACCCCTGAGAAAGTCAGGCAGTTCCCTGTATGGTCTCACAATTAGTTGGACAAAGTCCAATCATGCTAACCCCTGAGACCACACTCTCCAACATCACACTTTATTGCCCTTTAATTCAAAGAAATAAATTCTCTGGCAATCTCAGGAGGAGAGAGCAAGTCAAGTCTACCAAAGTCTACCCTACCAAAACCACACAAACTGTAACCACTACCCAAAATTGCCACCTTGCCAATGGCCCAGCTTCACCAATCAACCACAGAGCTCTATATAAACACCAAACCAAGAAAACTTCAGGTATACTGGTATTTTGGTTGAAATCTCCAGTACTCCATACTTCCACCTTCTTGTACTTCCTAAAGTCTTGGCAGCCGAAACCACACCCCACAAAAGCTGCAGTATTAGCCACAGTGATTGAAATTTCTGGCTCTATGCGCACACAGCCATGCAATTGCTCCCATTTTACAGTATTGTCTTTCCAGTGGGAACAGACTCATTTGGATGTCAACATGGATTCATAGCCACCTAAAGTTCAGAAACAAAACAAATAACAGAAAATCAACTAGCAACAAATCACTTAACAAACCTTCTGACAATGATCGAATGACCTCACTGTGAAATGCATTAATTTTCACAAAATTTTCTTAATGAACTACTTAAAAATCTTTTTATTACCAATTGCTATAAACAAACAATATAAAAATATGATTTCATGGGGGAGGGGAAAATATGATTTCGTGGGTGCCAGAGAGATAGCATGGAGGTAAGGCATTTGCCTTGCGTGCAGAAGGTTGGTGGTTCATATAGTCATATGGCATCCCATATGGTCCACCGAGTCTGCCAGGAGCGATTTCTGAGCATAGAGCCAGGAGTAACCCCTGAACGCTGCTGGGTGTGACCCAAAAATCAATATATATAACAGTGGTAGAGGGAATTTTACATTGGTAATGGTTTTAGAACAAATATATAACATATATATATATATATATATATATATATATGAGCAGCTATGTAATACATGTTCTTTAAATAATTTTATAACTAAAAAGAAAAAAGAAAACATTCTCTATGGGAATAAAAGATGCCTTCCCCTTCTGTTAGGCAACAATGACTTACAATACTGTTAAATACAGTTTCAGGTATATAATGTTCCAACTCAATTCCATACATCAACACTAGTATCCATATCTCTCCATAATGTCTTGGCTCTCCGTTCCACACCCAAAAGTAAGAGTTTTGAAATGACTAAGCAGGTGAAAGAAAACTTAAGCTTTTCTTATAGAAAAGCTATTTATGTAGTTGCAAGAAACTATGAAATCTTTAGATAGAACTAGAGGACATCATGTTAAGTGATGTTAACTTTAAATTTAAAAGTGGTTTTTATTTTTTGTTATTTTTTTTTTAATGTCTCAGCAAGGAGAATATAACATACAGGATAACTACAACCTTGCAGAGAGAAAATAGGCCATTCTTTAGTGAGAAAGGTGCTATCAAAACCTGAATGGTTGATAAACCAACAATGAAAACACTGTATGCATGAGCTGAGACCCAAGGAGAGAATTTTTAATGAACACTGCCTTATTGCTTTGGCATTTAGGAAGCAGTATGATAGACATACCGCATGCTTGGTTATGTCTATCATATGTGGTTCTGTTCATTTACCACAGACAATCAGGGTGTCCTTGGTTGCATTTTACATCTGCTTCAAGTATCAGATGAGATTTCAAAGACTCATGGAAGAAATAAAACATCTCTTTAACAATGCAAAATGATTTCATATGTATTGGGCTAAGATAAAGCTGTTGTTAAAACAAACTTATTCTTAAAAAAAAAAACTTATTCTAGTACCTTTTCCCCTTTTTTGGGAAGTGGGGAGTCATTCCCATCAACAATGGAGATATATGCTACTCCTTGGAGTGCTTTGGGATCATGTGGTTTAGAGGATCAAATTCAAGGATCCTGCATGCAATCTGCCTTTTGAAATATCTTCCCAACCCTTTGAGCTCTCTCCCTAGCCCATTCTCTTATTTTTCCCTTTGAAATGAGATTTTTAGAAATCAAAAATTGTATTTCTAGTTTGCATTGTATTGCATTGCATTGTATGATTGATTGTGATGCTCTCACAAGTTATTTTTACATTAAAATTATATATATTTGCCTAAAATGGCAGCTTCAAGCCCCACCCCAAAACTGCACAGCCTTCACAGTGTAACCATTTATAACTCTGTGTGCATGTGTGCGTGTGTGCGTGTGTGTGTGTATTTAGGTCATTTTTCTAAGCAGGCTGTACTGCTTTAAGTACATGATAAATTCTTAACAGTTATTGTAATTTCATCTATATTTTTGAATTTGGATAAGTAAAAAGGTGACAACTACATATCTGTATGCCCTTTTCTTTATTATTCACACTTGAGGAAAGTCTAATTACTGACTCTCTGCTCCCTTAAAGAGACACTGTCATTACCTGAAGGAACAGTAGCCATAATGCTTAGGAGGAATTAATTAATTTTCATTGAATCTGCAGCATCAATTCTTTTAAATGGCTTAACAGAAAAAAATGGACTCACTGATTGTGCCAGTAATTAAGGTCTTATACCGAATGCAGGCGATTACCCATAATTGACAATGTTTTCAAGTTTTCTACAGTATACAATTTTAAGTAATCTTGTTCTTTCAGTCTTGTTCTTTCTGAAATAATTGTTGATAACATTGGGTATCCTGGCAAAAATGGAAGAGTAAAATGATTATGAAGCATTATATAAATGCAAATGATAGAATGATGCTGGGGTTAACGGTAGTTACAAATCTTTGAAAATAATGCTTTATATAATATATATGTATATATATACACTCTTCTAAGTACATATGCTTAACAAATAATTAATAGTGGAAACTTCTTATGTTAAATTGAGTAAAGGAGCATGGAATATCAGTGAAAATCAGTATGCTTCCCCCAAATGAAGGAGATCGGTTGTAAATCTTGAAAATAAGACAAGCAGAAAAGTAGACATTAGAGCAGTGTTTTTCAACCTTTTTGTGCAAAGGCACACTTTTCATGAAAAAAAAAAACAAACATGAGGCACACCACCATTAAAAAATGTTAAAAAAATTAACTCTGGGGGCCCAGGAGATAACATGGAGGTAAGGCGTTTGCCTTTCATACAAAAGGTCATCGGTTCGAATCCCGGTGCCCCATATGGTCCCCCATGCCTGCCAGGAGCATTTCTGAGCATGGAGCCAGGAGTAACCCCTGAGCACTGCTGGTGTGACCCAAAAACCACACACACACACACACACACACACACAAATTAACTCTGTACCTGTATTGAATATATAAAGTAATTCTCTTGAATAGGAATCAAATAAACACAAAGAAATTATTTTATAATTAATTTATTATGAAATAATCTAATGATTGGTCTATTTTTGAACCAAAACCTCCCGTTACAGATGAAATTGGAATTTTTCCTGCAGCACACCAAACAATATCTCACAGCACACTAGTGTGCAATGGTACAGCGGTTGAAAAACGCTGCATTAAAAAAATAAATACTTCATTTGCCTTCACACTCCTGTTAAGTTAGTGCCTCTATAATCTTTTAATATAGGAATACATGGGACAACATGGAAATTGTTAATTATATATATTTTTAATTTTAATTTTTTTATTTTTAATTATGAGAACAAGGATGCAAAGAAAGAGGACAAGGTAAAGTTACAGTGGAAGGATGATATCTTAACATTGAACTTTCAGCCAAAGAATATTAAGAAAAATAAAACAGAACCCATGTATAATTACTTTGTCCCTCAAGTCCCCAGATTGTGATAGATATTTCCTAGCAGCATATCAAGCATTCTAAAGCCATAAAACTTAAATATTGAAGGCGTAGTACTTCTTTACATTTCCATGCATATGCATATTTGTTTAAGTTAGACTCAAAATTGGGTGTTTCTTTTTAAGGATAAGAGTCAAAGGAGCACAGTAAAAACGGCGTTAGAGTGGCAATACTTGTTTGCATCGGCCCACCAAAATATGGGGGACATGGAAAGGAAAATCCTCAGCCTAAGTACAAGGGGACCAAACCCCTGAAGTTTCCTGGCATAAGACCAGCTCTAGGCTCCAGGCAAACTAGATTGCCCAATCCACGTCGTTGTCTGTAGTGCCAACTCACTTTTATTTTCCACGCTGTCTCTGTTGTTGGTATCATGTTTCTGTGTTAAAGATCCTGGAATCTGCATATCCTATATTGCAGTTAGGATGGTGCAGAGCGTCCTTTCGTTTCACCTTACAATTATAGGGCAATGCAGAAAGCCCTGATGCAGGTCGTTGATGTTCTTAAGTCTTCTCAGTGTTAAGGGAAGTCTCTTGTGAGTAGATTGATGTCAGAGCAGCGGTTGGGTCTTCCCTGGTAGAAGATTGCTTCCAGGTGTTGTTGTAAAAAACTTTGCATGTGTCCTAGATAGCTTCCCTTGTTCAGGGGTGAACAGAGAATGCCCATTTTACTGAGGCCTGTGCTAGGTCATTATGCCAATGTTCAGGGTGTAAGGTCCCATTGCACTACAAGATTTGGGTGTTCCAATCTCTATTAGATAAGAATTTATTTGTGTGTAGGTATTTCCCATTTTGATATGCCTATGCAAACAAGGAACAATGTCACATGGCTTTATAGGCCCATATGGGGGATGCAAGAACATGTATAAAACTCCCCATGACATGGTTAAACATAAGAATTAAACTGAGGGACTCTTTCACTGAATAATCCTTGTTGAAAAGTTCACAAAGAGAAGAATAGATAAAAAGTGGGAAAATATTCACTATTTAAGAGAATATCTAGTAAGAGTTAGCTGTCAAAGAAAAAAGATGTAAAATATTCAAAGCCATATGTGTACATTTTATGTCTTTTGAGATAGTTGGGGGTTGTTAAATTCAGTGAACCACATTGGTGTGTGATGAGGAATGTGCAGTATAGAAGTTGAAAAGGGTAAATGGGGAGTACTGAAGGTTGGGGTGATAGAGTTAAAAAGTGAAAATGAGCTTTACAGGCGTGTGTGAAAGGGCAAAATAACAGATGGACTTTCTACATACAAAATACATACCTTAAAAATGGGATATATTATTGATATGTACTGTGTGCGCGGGGACTATCTCCCCGGCGTGGTTTTGAACATGTAAATTCATAAGTTCTTGCCAGAGACTGCCTTAGTAAAAATGAGTAGCTCATCGAGAACAAGGCTGTAGACGGGTGCTGGGGTCGCCCCCATCCCGTACCCCCCCTAGGCCTGGTTAAGCAGGCCTCCTCAGGCATGGCAGGGGCCTGCCGAACCCTGCTGAAACTCCCAGCACCCAGTGTTATTTATATTTAACGTCTCAACAATAATGTTAGTATAGGGTTTTCTGCTGAGCCATGCTGGAGCATTTTTGGTGCCCAGAAAAATGTTCCTTTTGATTATTTTGTTTCTCTCAGTACTCTTATGCTTTTTTGTTTGACCTGGTTTTCACTACTCTTATTCAACTTGATACTACAACAATCATTTGACATCAAAGATAGGAATAGTAATACTATTTGAGAAACCCAACTCAGATTTGATTATGAATTCAGTGTGAGGGATAGTAGAATCTTTAAATCTAGATGTTATATCTCTAGGTTATGTTTTTATGATTATTGATATGACTGCAAGGCATTGCTAAATGGGCTTGGTTTTTGTTTCTTCTAAAAAGTAGTACTTTTAAACTGGCAAATATTCTTATTTCACTTAGTATCGTTTACAGTACTTTCTGTACAGTTCTGCGTTTTTTCCCCCCCATCATTGAGCTGAATTTCACAAGTCATCCTCTTATGTCCATTTTAAAGGCTTTGCAAATGAGAAACCTACCAGTGTAGAGATATTGCTCATTGGATTGGATTGGATTAGATTGCTACATTGCAACAACTTTGTTGTGATATCCCCATTATTTCCTTTAATATAGTAGATTCAGATACAGGTTTATTCTGAACTTACTACTTTATTACAATTGCACCCTTTTTAAAAAAGAGAAATAATCAAATGGACATGTTGATGCATTTGCAGTTTTGATTCTTAAAATGTATAAAATCTTCAGTGTACTTGACCCAATATAATTTTTATTCTAGCCCTCCCTTTTCTTACTCTTGGCGAAGGTATGTGAATTCCTAGTAATTTGAAAATTATGCTGAGCGCCACTTGATAAATGGTGTAACTCTGTGAATACTGATAAGCACTAGAAATTCAGCTGTAGACGCATCAGTTTCACACCTGAGACCCCCAACTTCAAGTTTAGGTTAAAGGTTTGCTTGGAGTCCATAGTCTTTTTTTCCAGGTCCCCTGATAAATTGATTCCAAACCACATTTTTCTTCTGCATCAAATCTAGGCAGCACTCTGCATCATTAAATATTAAACCTTATATTCAAGAACATTATTCACTCATTAATATTGCATTGTGGCCTAAACTGCATTGTTCAAAACATTTTAGGGTGTTATGCAAGTCTGTCAAGAAACATTAACAAACTTAGTCATGTTGAACTAAGCAAAAAAATGACAAACTGTTTGCTCCACAAACTTGGTGTAGTAGTTGGATCTTTGTACAATGTAAGCATTTTGAGTTGGGAAATTTAAAAATCACTGTAAAGATAAAATGATAGTAACGGAGGCCAGATGGAATGAATATTCATCTTTGTACGTAACATCTGCTATACATCTTAATGAAATTTATAGTTGTTCCTGAAATTTTTCTTCTTTGACAGTATTTAGTTAGCCTTAAAGTTATTTTAACTGGGGGCTGCCTTGGAGAGTTGGTACAATTCAAGCTGCTTCTGAAACGGCAGTATCTGACTCGGGATTATTTTTCAAATCTCCATGATGAGTTCTTAGAGCTACAAAATGGAAGCAAGATGGGTCTCCTGTGAACTGTGGAGTACCTGGGAAACTTCTGATATTCAGTGGAGTGAAAGAGATCTACTTCAAACCTTAGTCTCGGTGACAAAATTTGTTCTGGATTGATGTGTATGGATCTGGTTTCTTACTGCTTTTTACAACATTGTTAGTTACAGTAAGATACCAGAAAATTCTTCTCAGTAAGAAAAATGACAGAAGCATATTGTGTGTGTGTGTGTGTGTGTGTGTGTGTGTGTGTGTGTGTGTGTGTGTGTGTAATTGTTCCTTCTTAAAAAATGGACTTTTTTTGGTACAATAGGAAAAATTCACATAGCCAAAGGTGTGAAAATTCACAATGGAGGAGATTTTTTTTTTACAGTGTTTAAAAAACCCAACAGAACCCAACCTATCTTTTTAATTTTTATCTGCAGAATAATCCAATAGATTCGATTATACATTAGGATTGTAGTCACTTAATGGATTAGAATAGGATGGGGAAGATCAGTCAGAGAGGTTGAATTTTGATTTGAAAGCATCCTTGATCATTAGATTCTGTTTTTGAAAGGAAAATTAGATGAATTTTCCTGTGATATATGGATCAGAAAGCTATGTAAGTAGCCTCATCTTGAACACCTACAGCTGTTCTTTCAAAACTGATAGAAATGGGCATTGTGGAGTAAATAATGACGGTGGCATAGTGAATTCCCGCTGGCTGAGAGTTAAATTATTCATTTTGTTAGTTTAGCTAACATGGATCGTGCTGCGTGGGATTGGAGCACTATGTCAGTGACTAATATTGCATAATTAAAAAGCCTCAGTTCCTCAGGCCTGTAATATAGTAGAGATTTAGAGAAGGTTGTTACATTGTAAAAAGATGGTGTTATATATATGTGTGTATATTTATATATATATATGTGTGTGTATATATATAATATGGAACTATCTGTCTTTCTGAAGTTTCAAACACATCTGACTGTGTATACCCAAGAGGTAGACTGTACTTGATCTTCCAGATCCTCCCCTTGCTTAGTTGACCAGGTCACATTATCTTCCAGGTTTTGTTTTTCTGTAAGTGCTGCCTATTTGCCAACTGTCCATTTAAAGTCCTTAGGAGCTTAGGTGTTCCTTCCTGCTGTAGCTCTTTTTGCTTTCCTCCTCACTTAGAATTAAGTTGCCAGTTGGTGAAGGCATTTGAGAGGATCTCTACCTTTGTAAGGACACAGTTGAGGGGGCTGCCTAGGTACTTATCCCTTTACAAAGGAACTTAAACATTTCTTTATTACCTTAAAAGCTTTAGTGCCTCTTGAAGGGAAACAGATGGAACATAAACCTCTTGCAGTGTTTGGATACAGTTATCCGTGGTGCTTTGTAGTCATCATCAATGGGACTGTAGTCTTTGTACTTGTTCATTGCATGCAATTTTGTATGCGGATTTGTACCCCAAAGATCATGCAGCAGCAGCAGCAGCAGCAGTTTTCCTATATTGAGAGGGAAAGGAACAGAACTGAAGTATGTCCTGGATTGTAAGTTAACCATTGGTTGCTGTGTGCTACCCAACCCATGTTGTTCTTAAAATTGCATTAGGTTCAAATGAATGACATAAGCTCTAGAAGCAGGCAGAAGACTGTCTGACTTGTCTGGGAAGGCAGAAGGACTTGCACCATTCATTCTTGAATGGCAAAACCAAACATTATGGCTTAAGGGGCCTTGGCTAAGAGTTTTGGTTCACACTAGTCAAATCTATGTGGGATATGGAGCAGAGAACAGAATTGTGAGACACTTGCCACTAGGTTTTCTCTTGTGAAAATGCATTTTCTCTTGCATAATGCATTTCCCTTCTCTGTTTTGGCTTTTTTAACTCCTAAACAATAGTGGCTTTGGGATTTTTGTTAGGCTCATGAGAAATAAATTATGGCAAGCACCTGCTATAATGGTCATAAAGAGGTACTTTGTATATGGTAAATACCATTTAAGTTATTGTGCATAACTTTTGTTTGGTTAACATATGTTGCATGCTAAAAGTCTTCAATACTAAAAATAATAGAATAGAGGGCCACATGGATCTGTGCCTTATGCATACATGAATTTGAATTATAGAAGATTCCTCATGAGTGAGGCTTAGATATTATGCTATGTCTCCTGCAGATGGATTTCTTATTCATACACTGTGATCTAAAGATTAAACTTAATTTTTAAAAGTGCCTTTTAATGTGTTTTCATTTTGGGCAAGTTCATTTGCTTTAATTTTCCCTTTGATGTGGTTTCTGAATGGTAATTCTTATTTCTGAATTAAATATGTCTCAGATTGAACTTTTGAGTCAGATATGGAACTGAACAAGGGAATGAATAGGAGTTACACTAAAGGGATGGCAGGCAAAGCTATGGGAGTTTAACAGTTTTCATCATTTCCGTATTGGTTCCTTCCATATTGTTTTTTTTTGTTTGTGGTGAAAATTTGAATGAATTTCTGTATTGCGCATAGTGTAGCATTCCAGGAAATGTGTTTATGTTGGAGTTTTGGATATTAGTTAGCATGACTTCATAGAGAAGGCTTGAAATAAGACACCTGATAAGATTGAAGTTTCTGCTGACCAGTAGCGTCAGGGAAACTTGGAAACTAATTATGTTTATCTAAGGAGAAGATACAGTGTATGCTGATCTTGTCTATTATATTTTCTATTGTACAGATCCACATGCTTTGTAAGAGAATCATAGGTGTGGCCCCCATTTAACTTTTGGTCCTAGTTTTGAAGTTATAGAGTAGAGTTGAGGTAAAAATATAGGGCCATGTTTATTCAGTAGTAAGGCTGAAGGAAATTCTCTCTCTCTCTCTTCTCTCTTTTTTTTTTTTTTTTTGGTTTTTGGTTTTTGGGTCACACCTGGCAGCGCTCAGGGGTTACTCCTGGCTCCATGCTCAGAAATTGCTCCTGGCAGGCACGGGAGACCTCTTTTTCAAAAAAATTAATTTAATTCTATTGAAGTCACTGTGATTTGCAAAGTTCTTCATAGATGGATTTCTAGGTTATACGTACATATTAGGTGTATGATGGTGTAGAAAACTGTGCAGTTTCTAAAGATAGGATCCAAGGTTTGGAAGTTAATGACCGATGCCTGAGTCAAGTCACTATGACAATATAAAGTGAAGGGCCCCCTGCAATAAAAAATTTAGGAGTTCCTATCCCTATTATTAGAAAAGAACTTCTTTCTGTATATAAGATTTCTTCATTTTAATGTACCTATGCAAAAAGAAACAATGCCACAGGATACTATTTGAACATATGGGGTAAAAATAACAAGCCATACAATCCCTATAACCTGGTTATAACAGAAACACAGAACCTAAGAGAAACTTATCTACTAGAATTTTCTATTAAACAAATCCAAAAAAGGGATGGGGAAAGCTACCTCTACATAAGGAGATACACCTAAAGAAATATAACCCCCCTGTTTAAGACTTTGAAATAGTCTTGGAAGGGGAATAAAATCCATAGTACAGCTTCAGCTGGTGACATCTTGTGGAGTTTGAAAAATGGGTTGCAGCAGTCATGGATCAGGAAATGTTCTCAAGTAGAGGGTCTCTCAAAAGCAGAGCAACAGTATTTAGCAACAATCCACAGCAAAGGGAGGTGGGAGAGAAAGGGCCACTGAGAACAAATCAGTAGGAGTGATGGTGGCAGCTTTTTCCCTGGACTGAGGCAGGAGCTGGTGGGGGGTGGGGGGGCGGACTGTTCTTTCACTTTTGTAAAGTGGTAAGTAGAGAAGGGGAAAAAAGGGAAGGACTATATACAACACAGACATTATGTACAGTTGAGACAGACATTAGATAGACATTGAGGTGTTCACCACACACATAAAGACAATAAATATTAACTCAGGTTGCAATTGAAAAGCAGATTCCAGTGGAACTGGTCGCTACCAGTTCAAATGGAGAAGTTATTCAATTCCTAGGAAAATCATCATTGGGAGGGTAAAAAAAAAGACTTTATGGGTTAGATTATGTGTAGAACTTTCTTAAAACAATCATAATTTTAAAGTCTAGAATACTAAGAAATATGGTAATGAGCACCATGTGTCTACACTATGAAAGGAGTCTACACCATGAAATATTGTATAACTGGTCTTGAGCATCAAGGTACCTTTCATGAAAGCAAACTGAAAATAAGGGCATTGTGATATAATAGTAAATTAGCTTGAATTGAAAATAAATTGCAAAAATATACTCATTGAGCACTGTAGCGAGAGTATGGCGTGTAGATAAACATTAGATCACATTAGCAGGCATAATCAAATGGAAGATGAATAATTTAGAATATTTGTCAAGCTATTATCATAGAGACTACTGAATTAAGAGTCTAGTATAATATAGCACTGTAATGCGAAACTAGGGCATCCATCCTATATCTTCAAGAATCACTGTGAACAAAACCATTAAAGAGTTATAGACATATTAAAATTATGGGGCCGGAGAGATGGCATGAAGGTAGAGCATTTGCCTTGCATGCACAAGGACAGTGGTTCGAATCCCGACATCCCATGTGGTTCCCCATGCCTGCCAGGGGCGATTTCTGAGTGTAGAGCCAGGATTAACTCCTGAGCGCTGCCAGGTGTGACCCCCAAAACCCCCCCCCAAACAAACAAATGAACAAAAAAAAGAGTTATAGACAATTTCTAAATTGAAAGCTTTTGTCTTCAATAATTTCTTAAAAGATCATCGCCGCTCTACTGCAGAGGACATGACGGCCAAGTGGGGCCGTCCTTTGGTGCCTACTCACAGTGCACTGAGTAGCTCTCTGGGCAGAGGCCTCTGGATGCCAGTCAGGTGCATGCTGAGAGCCTTCCGGAGAAGCAGAGCCCAGTCATGTTGCTTCGCAGCCCAGATAGCTGTCCTGGTTCCGTCCTCTCCCAGCCCTGGCGCCGGCTTATGTAGTTATTCTATATACCATATATAAGTGATACCATTCTATATTATCCTTCTTCTTACTTCATTTAACATAATGTCTTCTAGTTCCATCCATGTTGCTACGAATTGCATGCTGGCATCATTCCTTACAGCTATGTAGTATTCCGTTGTAATATGTACCACATCTTCATGATCCACTCATCTGTTGTTGGTCATCTCGATTGATTTCAAGTTTTATCTACTGTACTGAGTGCTGCAAGAATAGTGGTGTGCAGGGAAATTCTCCTTTGAGAATAATAATACAGATGTGGTTGTGCTCCATGGTGTGAAATTTGAGTGCTAAGCACCTCTCCTATAGTTCAACTTTCCTGACTGGGAAGTGGGCATTCCTTTGGAGGCTGCACTGTCCCTTCTTTTCACATATCGTTGCATTATATTCTTCACCTTTTCAAAGGTCTGCCACTCTTCTCTTAGACTCATTTTTTAAATTTATTTTTATTCTATGGGGCCACACCCACCTGTGCCATTTACTCCTGGCCCTGTGCTCAGGGATCACTCCTGGCAGGTTTGGGGAACCAGACTAAGATCTGCCTCTCTCTTCCCCCCACTCCCTACCATTGCCATTATAAAGACACTGACATTTGTAAAGGGGATAGCCTAATTCCAGCTGCTAATTCTCTGGAGAGTTCTGACAAGTAAGAGTGGGTTCATGTTAGTTTTGGCGGTTTTGATAATCGTAAAATCTACCTGAATGTATCTGAGAGACTTCGTTGGTTTCCATGTCCCTGTCAGTTTCTGAGTGTTGGGTGGGGGAATAGGAGAGATTGGGACACAGAGACTTTCTTTGGTTTCCTAGGCAGGGGCCTGGAAAGTTGTCATCTGGTGTGGTAGTCAGTGTTGGCCTCTGAGGTGGTGACAGTGCAGCACTCAGCCATCTGGTTGCCTAACCCACGACCCCCTGTGAGTCAACAGATAAAAAGCTGGATTCAGGAGTCATAGTAAGCCAAGGAACTGGGATTACTTTGAAAGGATGCTTTCTAGCAAGACCTGTTTGGGGTATTTCAGTGGTGGTTTTAACGTTTGTAGCATTTGCACTTAATGCTCCTAGATCATAAGACTCATGGATTTTAAGATGCATTTTGATTTCATAGCTATTGAAGCGTGTGTATGGAATAACCACATTCCCATTATATCTTTTTTGCTCCAAGAAAAGACTAGATTCTAGAATGAGAGGAAGGGAAGAGATCAGGGTAGAGGTGATGATGGAAGGGCATAAACCATTTCCCCGAGTTGAAGAAAGGCTGGGGATTGCACATGGAAAGGCAGTGCTTTGTTCTAGAAGGTTCTGCCGAGGAAAGATACTCCTCTTGTCATGGACCGCTAAGATTTTTGAACTCACAGGATAAAGAGAAAAGCTTCTAAGCTTCCACACAGACAGAAGCAGTAATTTATAAAGGAAATGGGATCAGGCTGGGTTTAGGATTGTTTTTTTTTTTCCTTTTGACAAACTGGATGCCAGCAAGTAGAATGACACCTGGAGATTCCTGAGAAAAAGAACTGATTCATCCCCATCACTCCGTATCCCCATTCCCAGTCTGAGCTCTTATTACTTACCAGGGTGAAAAAGAGCCCAACGGATGTGCAGGGATTTAGAGAATTTATTAATGTTAACAACAGGCAGTAAGAATGCATTAAGGAGACAAACTCCCCGGTTAAGTTTTACAGAGAGATTTCAATATAAGAATGGTTAATGAGGTATTTAAGAGCTGAAGAGTAAAAAGAAAAGAAAGTTCCTATTCTCTACTTTGCTCTCTCAAATAAAAACAAAGACTCAAATACATCGAAGGGTATGCTGTTAAATAGCAATGTAACATATATTAATACATAATACATTATGTAATGTATAGGTAAACATAGGTGAAACTATGTAATGCATAGGTAAACAAAGGTGAAAATAATTACTATCTTCTCATGTTCTTCAGTAACCCCCACGTAGAATCATTTAACATGTAAATCAGTATAAACTTCACCAGCAAGACATATTCTGCTCTTACCCTTTGTTGCTGTTGTCTTTGCTGCCATTCCAGGACTGTGCAATGCTTGGCCAAGATGCTTTTTGAGGAGATGGCTCACCTGGCCTTGGTGCCTGCAAAATATTTTTTCAGTTGTGCTTGTTGGTAGATGTACATCCAGATATTCACCCTCTGGGTGCTGTGTGCCAGAGATCACACATTATTGTAACATCAGGAGACTCAAAAAGCAGGGATCAACCCACCTGCAGATCATGCTTGGTGCATGGTGGCTATACCGGGAAGCAAACTGACAGCTTCACATTTGCAAGGCGGGTATTTTTGCTGTTGAGTTGTTTCCTTGTATGTGGGATTCATCTGGAGTTTTGAAACTCTTGTTGTGTATTTTCATATGGTCAGCATCTCTGAAGGACCACATTTTATAAATGTATGGTCACATGTAACTCATGGTGGCCTTGTTGCATGGTCTTGAACTCTAAGGTTCCAGAAATCACCCAGGAGGAAGCAAGGGCCCTTCTTAAAATATTGCAGCTTGCAGTGGGGCCATTTGAACTGTAGTTTAGACTGAGGAGAGGACTGCTTGCTGGTGCTGCTCTTTTTCTACTCTGTGATTGGACCAGAACTGAGAGCCTATCCAAATGTTAAATGTTGTCTGTGGAGTGGAATGTAGTAAGGGTAGTTTCGTAAGCCCAAGGCACATAGCAAAGTGGATCTAGTAGTAACAGAACAGGGTTCTGTCTACTACTATTCTGAGGAGTCTGAGTGATGCCCGGAGTTGTAGACAGCAAACCAGAATGGCTTTTGCTGCTACCACATCTGTGGCTCCTTCTGACTTCCTCTGGCTTCAGGATCTGACCAGGACCCAGTGGTAAAGTTAATTAGTGACTAGGAACTACTAACCTCCACAATCAAAGCAGTGGGGAAAAGAGGGACTGGGAACTAAGAATCATAGCTAAAAATCTGAACAGTAGTTCATTTTAGGGAACTCCTGAATGGATTTCAGCCAATGACAAATGAACTAGAGTGGCTATCATCAGAGAAGGTAGAGAGGAGACAGCCCTGTTAATGTGTCTTTGCATTGGTATGTGCATGCCAAAATGGAAGCATCTCCGTTAGGATTCTTTATTTAAAAAAAAAAAAAACAAAGAAAAATAAAGAATCTTTCTAAGGGTCTGAGCAATAGTACACTGGGTAAGTTGCTTGCCCTGCACATTCCATATGATTTCTTGAGCATCATCAGGAGTGATTTCCTAGTACATAATCTCTGAGCACCATGGGATGTGACATAAAACCAAAACCAATACATGAGACAAACCAACAAAAAAACCTTTCTATTTAAAAATAATTAAGCTTGGGCCCGGGAGATAGCATGGAGATAAGGCGTTTGCCTTTCATGCAAAAGGTCATCGGTTCGAATCCTGGTGCCCCATATGGTCCCCCGTGCCTGCCAGGAGCAATTTCTGAGCATGGAGCCAGGAGTAACCCCTGAGTGCTGCCGGGTGTGACCCAAAAACCAAAAAAAAAAAAAAAAAATTAAGCTTCACAGGAAGTTGCAAAGAAAGGACAGAGGGGTACCTTGTGTTCTTCACCCAATTTCTCCTCATGGCTGGAATGATCTTTTACCAGTTGTTCAATGGCACCACCTTACAGAGCTTTAGTTCAGCATCAGGGCAGAAGTACATGGCATAATGCATACATGCCATTCTTTGTCATGTGTGTGGTGGGGGTTAGGGACTGTGGTCCGCAATATAGTAAAACCAGGAAACTATTTCCCTGAGCTCATGCTTCATGCATAAGGGATCTGAATATGGGAAAGAAACATTCCCAGGGAAAGCCTAAAAAACATTGGATGGATTTAAAAGCTCCGAAGAGCTGGATTTTGACAGGGCAAACCAGGAGGGAAATGAGTACAAATATTTAGATGATTATGTCTTACATAGGGTGGCGGTTCAGAAAATGGTAGAATTGTATTTTTTAGACAGTCGTCAGGGGAAACATATGTATTTAGAAAGGGAGTGATCAATAGTCACCAAAAAAATAATAGAAAAATACCATTGATCTTTTTGAGGGGGGGAGTTTAAGAGAATGAATGGTAATTGGATATATTCTGGAAAACTAAGAAAAAAGTGGTAAGAGCAAAGTAAAATTAATAGTGAACACTCTACAAAATGAATAATGAAATTCCCTGTATCATTTGTTTTGCTGTTAAGAGTTGTGAGTCAATCTGGTTGTTTATCCAAATTATTAGGAAATGAAAATAGGATTAAAAATGGTATCAATATCTTTGTATTCATTTTAGCATTATTGACAGTAATCAACACATGGAAACAATCCAAGTGTCCATCAGTAGTTAAATGAATAAAGAATATACAGGCCTACATATTTTTGTATGCATATCTTATTAATCGAATATATATAATTGAATATATATAATGGAATTAGTCATAAAAAACACAAGAAAAGGGGCCCGGGAGATAGCATGGAGGTAAGGCGTTTGCCTTTCATGCAAAAGGTCATCGGTTCGAATCCCGGTGCCCCATATGGTCCCATGTGCCTGCCAGGAGCAATTTCTGAGCATGAAGCCAGGAGTAACCCCTGAGCGCTGCCGGGTGTTACCCAAAAACCAAAAAAAAAAAAAAAAAAAAAAAAAAAAAAAAAAAAAAAAAAAAAAAAAAAAAAAAAAAAAAAAAAAAAAAAAAAAAAAAAAACCCCAAAACACAAGAAAAGTAACAATAGTAACAACATGTAGGGCATGTAACAATAGTACAGCATGTAGGACACTTGCTTTACCTGGATTCAATCCCCGACATCCATATGGTACCCTAAGCACCTCCAAGTGTAATTCCTTAGCGCAGAGTAACATTACTCCTGAGAGTGCTCAAGAGTAACCCCTGAGCATTTCCAGGCATAGTACAAAATTTAAAAAAAGAAAGAAAAGAAACTCTTGCATATTTTACTGCATTGATCAACTTTGATTGTATAATGCAAATGAAATAAGTCATATGGTGGAAGACAAATGGTGCATGTTTATTTTGATTTTGGAGACATATCTGTTGTACTCGATGTTCCGGGACAATGCAGGACCAGGGATCAGATCTTGGAGGCACATATGCAACCCTTTGAGCTCTGTACTATGTGTTCTTACTTACATATGAAATCCAAAATGGTCAAGCATATGTGAATAAACAATAGAATAGTAGTTTTATGACTAATAGGGAAGGGATTGATGTCAGAGATAGGGAGGTGTTGTTTGAAAGTATGAACTATATAAGATATTGAAAATCTGGACATGGGCCTGGAGAGATAGCACAGTGACATTTGCCTCGCAAGCATCCGATCCAGGACCAAAGGTAGTTGGTTCGAATCCCGGTGTCCCATATGGTCCCCCGTGCCTGCCAGGAGCTATTTCTGAGCAGACAGCCAGGAATAACCCCTGAGCACCACCAGGTTTGGCCCAAATACCAAAAATCAAAAACCAAAAAAAAAAAAAAA
>PVKC010006591.1:0-30844 GCA_004027635.1 Crocidura indochinensis
CCCTGGCTCCGGCCAGGCCACCCTGGGTGCTGGTTGCCTGCCAGCCTGGGCGCAGAGGCCTATGCAGGGCTCTCCCCAGAGGTGCTCCTCCGCCAGCTAGCAGGAAGCTCCAGATCCTGGGCTGCTGGCCAGCGCGCAAGGAGAGGGGTTGCTCTATGCTTCTGATCGTCCCCATGACCAGGCAGGAACAAAGCCGGGCCTTACGCAGCCTCCTGCCACCAGCCCTGACCCAGCTGTTCTGACCATGCAGCCCCATCTCTGCGCCCGCGGCAAAAACACTGGGCATTTGTCAGTTTTCAGAAGCACAGCTGTGTGCTGAGGGCTCTCTTGTACACTGGCCAACAGAGGGACAGGCTCTCTTTCAAATACCCAATGTCAGTACCCCCAGAGGCCAAATCCCTGTTCCATGATATTTAACTGTTAGGTCACCTAGTACCCCTGGGATAGAGTAACTCACCTCGTCACTGATATGATAGACGTAATTCCAATGATAAAGTGGATCAAAGGTTTGTCCTTTCTGAGGCCAGAGATATAGTACAGTATGTAGGGCTTTTGCCTTGTACACAACCAACCTAGGCTCAATACCTCAATACCTAGTACCTTATATGGGCCCTGAAGCTCCACCAACAGTGAACCTTGAGTGTAGAGCCAGGAGTAAACCCTGACTACCACCAAACATGACCCCATTATAATATAAAACAAAACAAAGGTGTGTTCTTTATGAGTATGCAGAGGAATGAGCTGTGGATGAAGGTGATCAGTTCACTGACCAGACCTTATTGGGGTTCAATGTCTCCTATAGCTGCTTGTCCTAAGAGTCAAGGCCCAATGAGGCTCCTTTGTCAGCCACTGTCCCAAACCAGGAACACCACACCACTCAGTGTCCTTACAGTGGGCTTCCCTGGTCACCTCTATCATCCAGGAACAGGGGACATCACTGTACAAAACACCAGAAAAATAAGGGAAAGTTAGATCCATCTGCTACTGTCTCTCCTAACGAATTCAACCGGCACTCCTGAAATCCAGGTGTCTCCTTTCCAATAATTGCAGAAAACCTTCATGAAATGCAAAAATCACCAGGTTCTACTAGAATATCTAAGGTAGCTGTGTTGGTTTTTTTCTAATATTTACATTTCTATGCACATCTTGTATATGTCTTCTAAAAGATAATGACAATTGTCTTAGGCTTCCTGTGCTTACTGAAGTCTGACAGTACACATCCATTCAACAGATTCACTACATGTTCACCTCTGCACAGGCACAATCTCTTCTCAGAGGGCTGCACCTCTGTGCATCCAAAGACTAAAACAACAGCTGGTGACCCACTTCCCTCTTGGAGTCACAAGAAGCCTCTTAAGGACAGAGAATGTCTATGTCTCTGTGCCTGTAGGCTCCAATCACAGCATGACACAAAAGTCAAAGATAGGCACAGCTCAAGTGTCCCCAGAGCCAGAGTGATGGCAGGGGTATCAATGGGACAGAAACACTACAGCCTGCCAAGGGCCTATAGCTGGCCCTGCTACACAATGTGGATGGACCTTGAGGACATTGTTCCCAGAAAACTAAGCTGGCCATGAAAAGATACCCAGTGTGTACATGGGGATTCTTCTGTAAGATGCCTGAGTCAAATTCAGGGGACACAGGAGGGTGGAGGTCTGAGTAGAGGAGGGACAGGTAAGGGGTTTAAGGGACTCAGTATTTACTGAGGTGAGTCCTACAGATGGATGGTGGCAGAGTAGCTATATAATTATTTATTTAAGGCCACTGAACCACACACTTAAAACTGATTAAATGATATAATCAAGGCTGATCTACGTGACCACCACGACAGTGGACATACTGCTCCTCGACTTTTGCTGAGAGCAGCAGAGGGGTGTCAGTGAGGGAGGATAATGGAAGGAACTTGGGCCATATGTCAGAATCAATTCAGGTCAGACCTGAACAACCTGGAGGCTGGGGGTAAGTAAGAGTCGGAGAATTAGGATGGGTGGGTGGGGGGATGTCCTTTTCATCAACATCACTTTTTCCTTATTCTTTGTTTTTGGACTACAACAAACAGTGCTCAGGGCTTACTCCTGGCTCTGTGCTCGAGGACCACTCCTGGTGGTCCCTAGCAGTACCAGAGATTGCACTCAGATCAGATCTATGTAAGGCAAGTGCCCTATCTAGTATAGGATCACTCTGGCTCCTTCTATCACTTTCATCTATTATTGTTTGAGGGCCACACACAGAGGTACCTTGGACTTACAGGCTCTGTCTATGCTCATATGCTTAGTAAACCATATGTGGTGCAGGGTTCAAATCTAGGTCAATTGTGTGTAAGGTGAAGGATCTATCTACTGTACTATAGCTCCAGCCTATCATTTGAGCCAGTGAGAAGTCCTCCCACAGTGCTTGTGCTTTGAGCTTCCAACCCAGACCTCCCCAACTAAACCAAATTTTCTAGGTTGCAGCAAATGACCCCCAAGTGTATTTTAGGGGGCCTGTCTAGTTCTCCTGGGACCCAGGAGGAGATGGCTCCTGGGTGAGGACAGCCGAACCATTTGGCCAGTGGGTGCAGAACTGCAAAAGAGCAGAATGGAGCCAGAGCGGACAGACTGGCAGCAAAGCACATTCCACACACTCCCAGAGCACACTGCATGCTTCGGAAGTATCACATTAAAAAGATGAATCACATGCTGACTCAAAGAGAGGAGGCTGCAGGGTTGTAAACGAGGGAAAGGCTTTTGTCAAGATGCTAATAAATAACATCTCCGTGCGCCACTTAGCACGAGTGAGTGGGAAGGAGGGAAGCGGAGAGCTGCAGGCCGGGGGTGCTCAGGGCCGCCAGTGAGGAGGTGATGGAAATGCTACAGCTAACCGGGCACTTTAGGACACTCTCTAACCATTGGGAAACTGCTCCTTCATGTAAAAAATGGAGAAAAACACAGAGATCTTTACCCACACACATACCCCAACTTCCTGGGTGGAGAGTAACAGCTTTGAGGTCAGCCAGAGGGGAGTCAAAGTCATGTTTTCAGCATCCAGTCATATTGGAAATGGATGTGGGGGGAACTAAAAAATTTCCTAGAACCCTCTGTGGGTAGAGTCCTCTTAGAAAGTGAGGTGAATAGTGGAGTTGGAAAGAGTACAGTGGTTAGAGAGCTTGCCTTGCACGTGGCTGATCTGGGCTCAATTTCTGGCACTCCATATTATTCCCCAAGCTAGCAAGTAGTGATCCCTGAGCACAGAATCAGGATTAAACCCTAAGCATCATTGGGAGTGCCCTCCCAAATGAAAAAATACATTTAAAAGGAAGGTAGGGGAAGCAAGGTCCCCTAGACTCAATGAATTGTGTCTTAGCGATGGGTAGAAGCATGTGGTTCCTTGCAGACTATGATATTTTGGGCTTCCATTTCCTGAGTTCCTGGGGTCTATTCTCTGGAGGTAGCAGGTGGGTTCTGTAGAGAAGCTCTGATCTCCATCAAGGACTAAGGGCCCAGCTGAGTGGGCTTTGATCTGGTCCCAGGACTGCTTCATTGCAAGCCACCAGCCACTTTTAGCTTTTAAAGTGCTGCCCTTCTGCATGGATATTTGTGTAAGAGTTTTCAAACATGCTGAATTTGGAGCTGGAGTGACAGTACCATGAGTAAGATGCTTGCCTTCACACAGCCAACCTGGGTTCAATCCCTGGCATCCTATATGATCACCAGAGTCTCAGTAGGAATAAGCCCTGAACACTGCTAGGTGTGGCCTAAAAACAAACAAAACAAACAACAACAATACCACCCCCCAAAACCGCAAAAGAATAAAACATGCTGAATATGGAAGATGTATTTTAAAATGCCACATATTAGACTGGTGTGATAGTACAGTGGGAGGGTATTTGCCATGCACACAACTAACTCAGATTCAATCCTGGGCATACCATATGGTCCCCTGAGCCTACCAGTAGTAAAGCCTGAACATCACGGGGTGAGGTCCCCCCAAAATTTTAAAAGTCACATAAGCCGATGTTTATTTTACATATCGATTACAAGTGAAACAATACTACTGTAACAATTTAGAACGATATATTGTAAAATTCAGTTGGACTCTTTCATTTTATTCTTCTAATTGTAGTGACCAGATTTTAATGGTCACAGTATCATTTGGTGCGCTGGGCATATTTCCATGGGGGTGAGGCACTGCAGGGGGGAATGTGGGTCCAGGGCAAGAAAGCTATTTCTACTGACTCTTCTTTTTTTGCCTAAGTGGTGGCAGGGGTCAGAAACACTTTGAGAGTTCTTAGGGGTGTAACAGCAACCCTCAAACTGAGGGACTAAAGCAGGCACCTTATTTCATAAGAAGAATAGCAGGTAGGGGGTCTAATCTTCTGTGCAACTGACCTGAGTTTGATCTCTGGCACCCCTCTGAGTATCTCCCTGAGTGAATACAGAGCTAGGAGTACCCCTGAAGACTGCTGGGTATGACCCCAAACCAAATGAAATAAAATAAAACATAATAAGGCAGAGCCCCAAGTTTAATAAATTCAAACCCTCTTCCTTTATATATTGTTGTGGAGTCCAAAGCAGGCAGTATTTTGAGCTCTAGGGATACTCAGGGACCACGAGAGACACCTCTGACCTTGTTCAGGGGACTATTCAGTCCAGAGACTGTGTCCAGGACCCGCCACATCCCTGCCCCCTTGTGATCATCCTCTTACCTCACCTCCCATTTTCCAGGAAACTTTAAAATGCTTAGTCATTATAGTGAGGTTTACAAAACAAGACCCTGCTGACACTGCAAGATGTTCCCATTGTTTTCCTGGTAAGTAATTCAATAATCTCAGAGAAAACCCCATAGCTGAAATGAAGCCAGACTGTTTGTCTCAGGGTGACGTGAAACACACATAGAGTCCCAGTGCCTGTTCTCAGAACTACTCAGGTTTCTCTCAGGAAGTGAGGCAGCCAAGGGAAGTTTCCCAGCATGAATGCCAGAGAAGCTTCCAGAAGACCTTAATCTTCTCTCTTCACATTATGTCTTTAGTGGGCAGCTAAGGGATCCTTTTTTGCCACTAGTCTCCTCACATAACAACCCATTAGGTCCATATGATGATGCTGTTTTGGGCGTCAAGGTGACCAAGGGGTGGCCTGTCTACCCTTCCCTGCTCTATCCAGAGTCCAGAAGGCCCTTTGCCCGCAAATGCTCCACATTGTTCCCTGGAATGCTGGCCTCATGAGGGAAACAAGAAGGAAGTGGCTCCCGAGAGCATGGAAGGTGGAACGAAATACCAGAGAAGCTGAAAGGTAACTCTACAAAAACAGAGTGTGCTTAGCGAAGACCCTTGGAGGTGACCTCTTACCATGACCAGCAGATAATTTGAGTTGCAAACCCTGAGAGGTGTAGAAGCCACCCAAGGCACTGCCACTTGGTAGAGGAAGGAGAGTGCCACAGCATGGCCACATGACTTGCTGGCCAGTAGAAACAAATTCCTGTGGTTTCTGCAGCTCTGAGGTACTCTGGGGCTTGCCAAGTCCTATGTGTCAGGAAGCACGACTAACTGAAGGCCTGTGTCCCAGGTGGTGGTTTTGGTCATGAGTGTACTGGTCACTAGGGCTTTTTCATGCTATATTTCATCTGGAGGGGTGAAACTTGGAGCAAGCTGGGGAGGTGTGAATGGTTCCACTAGAAACAATTGTCTAATGGAGCAGAGACACTCCTAAGAAAAATCTGCGAGCTTGCCTGCTCCAGCCAGCTGCTGAGTTCAGCCTTCTCCTCACTACAGGAAATCCCATAGCCCCTATAGAGGTGAGGGGCAAGAGGTCCTTACTGCTAGCACCTTTCCCCAAGCTCCAGGGGAAGCTCTTCACTGTGGGGCTCCTCCTGCCCCCCCCCAATGGGTCATACTACCCTGCTCTCTCATCTGCCCCCAGTACCCAGGGCCATCTTAGGATGACACCCTCCCTGGGCAAGTGGGGACAGGCCAGTTTACACCACAGCTCTCACTACTGCATCGACTGTGAATTGTGACACCCGAGTCAGGCATCACTGAGAGGCTGAGAGGTCCTGCGTATCTCACAGCAGCAATCAATGCTTGTTCCCTCATCTGTAAAGTGGGGCTCCAGAGAACCTGCCCCATACAGTGACTACAAAGAACAAATGATTCATATTCGCACAATGTTTAAGGACAGATCAGGGCCAACACGTGTTAGCTACTGTAATGAACTGTTCTTATGAGGAAGACAAACTTCAACAGTGCCTCAGTGATGAGTTTATTTTCATGAGATTCAGAGAGAAATGGAGCCAACCAAACCCTCAGTGTTACAGACTTTCTCATCTCTGATCAAAACTGAATACCCATAAAGAAAAGGGTTTAAAGAAAGGGCAGGGTTGGGACTGGGTTAGCAGGGTGTGGGATGGGATGCTGAACAAGCAGATTAGGAAACGCCGAGAGTGTCTGAGCCCTCTAGCTGACTGAAAAGGAAGTGGGCAGAAAGGGAAGTGCTGGCCCTTCGCCACTGCTGTCTCACCACAGGGGGACAGACCATGCCCCGAACTCCCTGCCAGGTGCCTTGGTCAGAACTTCATTTGGACTGCACTTAAATACATGCTTAGCAAGACCTGGTTTGCCACCAGACTGAGTCACATGTCTTGCTAAGACACAACAGTGCCCTGGAAGGTGCAGTCAGTCTATGAACTGGTCAGGTGCTAGTCCCCACTCTGAGTCAGAAGTGACTGGGGGAGCTGGCTTCTCACATCCTTCCTGCTGCTATCTGGCTGTGTGACTGTGGGCATATGAGTTCATCTCTCTGTGCTTCCAGTTTCAGACCTGCAGAGGAAGATAACCAGTAGGCCAGCAAAAACAATCCCTCCCAGAGCCTGCCCTCCCCCATTCCCTAGAAAACACACACACATGTACACACACACAGTTTACACACCAGTTATCTTTCAGCACTATTCCTCCAATAGCCCAACCCCTCACATATCACATACTACATTCCCTGACAACACTTTCACCCCTTCCCTTTTTATTGTTTTGGTTTACATCTACACCTAGCTGTGCTCAGGGCTCAGGGCTACAACTAGCTGACTCTGTATTCAGGAATCACTCCTACCAGGGGTCAGGAGATGATAAGGGGTTCCAGGAATTCAACTTGGATAGGGTGTGCAATGCAAGCATTTTATCACACTGTACTATGGCTCCAGCTCTCACACCTTTGCTTGGAATATTCCTGTTGACCTTTAACATTTCACTAAAATGAGGCACACTGTTTGCAATCTTCCACAGATCCTTATAGCTGGATAATGATGAAATCAATAAGACAGAGGAACAAATTACTGGGTGGAACTTCTGAGAAGGACTTTTTTGAAGGAACAAGAGGGCTACATATTTGTTCTCTCCTTCTCTCTCTCTCTCTCTCTCATTGCTTTGTATAAAATGGGTGTGATGGCTGGTGATCTAGTAGCCATTCTGGAATATGAAATAGCTTTTGGAATGGAAGTCATGCATGAGGGGAATAAAAGAACAGGAGCTCAGAATGTTGTTTACATAACAAAACCACCATATGCCCAAGCAAAAGCTTCCCTACCTTTGGTTCTTTTACAAAAAAAGGAAAATTAACTGGTGTCAAAGCTGTATTTAGGTTCCATATTTCTTCACTCATTGGAGAGCAGGCTTCCAGTTATCTCTTATTTTTATAACCATGATACTTTGTTTGGGTTTTCAGTTTTTGCTTGGTTTTGATTTGGGGGTCACACTTGATGATGCTTCTAGATTTGTGTTCAGGGATCACTCCTGGTAGGGATCAGAACTATATAGAATGCCAGAGATTGAGCCAAGTTGGATGCATGCAAAGAAAGCACTTTACCTGCTGTACTATCTCTCCTGCTGACCATGTCATCTTTGAAGTTTCAGTCAAGTTTTGCTTTATGCAAAACCCTTTCTACTTGTGAGTTTGTCTGAGGCTTGCTCATAATTGGACTTGAGTTATAAGTCTGGGGAATCACCTGAAAGACTGAGTTCCCCTTCTCATATCATGCCTGCAGTCACATGATATCAATATGATTCAGAATTGGGGATGCTGACCTTGACCCACTGGCAAAGGTGGTGGGTCAAGGATTTCATTTCTCCATACTCTGTTCTTGGGAAGTGAGTCCCTAAGTAGAGTTCACACTTGAGGGGAGAGAAATCAAGTTCCATCTGCTCAAAGAGGCACATCAAGCACCATCTGGAATTCTTCTGGAAAGGTGACTTCTCTGTTTATTCATATGATCATTTTCTCAGAACAAATGTAAATTTATTCTAATCAGATTCTTAAGGTTATAAATCAATGCAATCACTACTTAGTGGCTCTGAACTGTTCCAGATGTGGTCCTTAAAAGGTCTGGAGGGGCTTCTTTGTTATTTAGGCCTCTTTTTGTTGGGTTTTGGTTTGGTGTTTAAGTACTTCCTGTCTTTCTGAACCTAGAAGAGGTTTCAGATTTGTGTTGTGCTTCCAGTCCAACCCCAGAATCTGCTATGTCCCCCAGGTTCTCTGGTTCCTATCATTGGAGAAAATAATTTAAAGATGAAACTGGCACTAGGGGGGCCTTAGCAATAGCACAGTAGGTAGGGCATTTGCCTTGCACATGACCATCCCATGTTTGATTCCCAGCATCCCATATGGTCCCTCAAGCCTACCAGGAGTAATCCCTGAACTCTCTTGGGTATGGCCAAACAAACAAACAAAAAGAAAATGACACTCAGGTGTTCATTTCTATAGGAAGTCAATGCATTTTGGCCTTCTCAGTGGACAGAATAAGGGGGCAGATATTGTATACAAACCCATTGACATATATTTATCTCTCTGTGTACATCTAAACAATACAGGTGTATTTGTAGAAGAGAGGAAGATAGATCAGAGGTTAATCCTTGCATGTATCTGATCCAGATCAATCCCTAGCACCACAAAGTCTGCTGAGCATCGTAGGATGTAATTTTGATGGTCCTCGAGCACTGCTATATGTAGGCCTACAGGCCTCTGAACATTATTGATGAGACCTGGGTAATCCTCAGCACTGTAGAGCCCCCAAAAGCACTAGATCCCCAAGCTTCCATTGAACCCCAGATCTGTTTGGTCAAGAATCATGAGAGAGGAACTTGGGTCTCCTGAGTATTGTTTGGGAGCACCAACCCTTGCTAAAAAAAATACATTTATCCCTTTCCCTAATTTTGCCTCCTGACAGATTATTTCCCAGCACAGCTGGAGAAGAAGAAGATTCCAATATATGCAGGCAGTGTGAAACGCTAATGGAAGTAAGGGGCAGACAAGCACAGGCTGTGACCTTTCTAGCTCAAATCCTCCCTTAGAAGCAGCTCATTTATCCTGACCATGTTTCTGATTTTGTATCTTCTTCTGGTTGCTTCTCTGTTATGTTGTAAATTTTCTAAAATAAGCATGTTGGTTCATAATGAATGAAACAATTAGTTCAAAGCAACAATAGCATTCCCTTACAGTTCCCTAAAATTAACGAGTATTTCAGAGGCTTGCCCCAGCTCATTCTCCAAGGGATAGGAATATGCAGCAAATTTTTGGCTAAGTAGGTGCTAGATACGGTTCTCATTATTCTCTTCGCCAGTCCAGGAAGGAAGCTGTGAAGATAATGAAAAAGTCTCTGATCGGGGCCGGCGAGGTGGCGCTAGAGGTAAGGTGTCTAAGCGCTAGCCAAGGAATGGACCGCAGTACAATCCCCCGGTGTCCCATATGGTCCCCCCAAGCCAGGGGTGATTTCTGTGTGCTTAGCCAGGAGTAACCCCTGAGCATCAAAGGGGTGTGGCCCAAAAAAACAAAACAAAAAACCAAAAAACAAAAAAAAGAAAAAGAAGGGGCCCGGGAGATAGCATGGAGGTAAGGCATTTGCCTTTCATGCAAAAGGTTATCGGTTCGAATCCCGGTGCCCCCTATGGTCCCCCGTGCCTGCCAGGAGCAATTTCTGAGCATGGAGCCAGGAGTAACCCCTGAGGACTGCCGGGTGTGACCCAAAAACCAAAAACCAAAAAAAAAAGAAAAAGAAAAAAAGAAAAGAAAAAGTCTCTGATCAAATTGTCTTGGATAGCAGCAGGAATAGCCCCGGTCCTTGTCTCCAAGAGTGCTCACTCCTGGGGTCCCCTTGGTAGCTGTATCTTTTTAGGAAAGCTCTTAGGATGCTAAGTTACACTTTTTTTAAACCAAAACAAAGATCATCCCTGGTTTCTTTGTTTATAATTTGGTTTTATCCAAAACAAAGATGGTCTCATATGTAAACTTGGAGGGGACGGGCTCAGGATAGCCTGAGCTATCTGCCCTTACCCCACTAGAGGTGGTCTCTATATACATTAAAAAACAGTTCTGGCAGACAGCTTGCTGAAGATACAAGGTAGAAGACTGCCAGACTATATGTGTTTAACTCTCAGCCTGGTTTGGATTGTTTCATGTGTGCCCCTGATTCAGACTTGTTCACCTGGGCTTGGAAATATGGCACATGGGGTGATTTTATATTGGGGGGACATATATTTTTCACAACCCAGACCTATACCTGGGAGCATGTATCCAGATCTGGCTAAGGCTTCAGATGCTGAGCTCATGGAAGCCACTGCCCCTCAGAACCCACACTGGACACCCACAGGTTACAGGATTTAGAGCACCAAAAGGGCCTAATTGAAAGTTCCAGATTCTATATGTGTTTCCATCCTAACTAAGTTCTTGGAGGAAATTCTCTCTTCTTTGAGGAAAAGGGAAGAAGGAGGATGCTTAAATTATATATGGTATTGGGTTTTCTTTTATTCTTTTTTTTTAATTTAAACATGAAACCTCCCTTCTGTGAAGAAGAGGGAAGACACCTGGATCTTCTAGAATCAAAGCTGCAGATAATTTCTGCCCCATTGAGGCTGCAAGGTTACTTACTGGTGGGCAAAATGAGAGTTGAAAAACACTGAGTACTGTCAGAGAAGTAGGTTTAGAAGGGTTGAGTTCAGACTCAAAGAAAGTGGTCTGTATGAGCACTCACTTTGCCCACAAGCACCATTCCTTTCTGGGGGATGAGCAGGTACCACTGCTCAGAGAACAATATACAGAATTCTTGGGTGGGCACTTGTAGTTCTGGGTTCCATGTCTCTGAACCTGGCTCTGAGAATATTCTCCCTTTCTAGTCCATGGATAAGGACAAGGAGAATTTTCACTTCTTCCTGTCAAAGCCTTCTGCTTGCTCTGCTGCAAAATTTGTCAGAGTCTTTAGCATTTTGATGATCTTCTGAGAGGAAATTATGTAAAATTGCATCTTTCCAAACTTGTGCTCCTAGAGCCCTTTTTCTCGGTGCCTCGCTAGAGGATCCCCCATTTATCTGGCCTTGTCTGCTTTCCCAAGGTTCACCTGTCTCCCCATATCATGTCCATGTCCCTGGACCAAAATTGCATTTCCAACTCATCCTGTCTTGTTTCAGTCTTTCCCTTTCCAGTCTCATTTTTCAATCTAACACTTATTCCATTAGACTTCCATTTTTCTTTAATATTTCTTATTTTAAAAGTTAGTAGGAATTCTATATGTTCCTTCCCATATGATGGTTTGGAGGCCATACCCTTTAGTGTTCAGAAGTTATTCCTGGGTAAGTGCTCAGGGATCATTGTTAGGGCTCAGGAGATAATATGGTGTCCCAGTGATTGAATCTAGGTCAGCTGCAAGCAACACAAATGCCTTTCCTACCTACTATTTCTCTGGCCCTGAGAAAGAATAATTTGTAACATATTTTGGAGGAAAATGGCTTAATCAGTGCTTAGGAGGTCCTAGGGGTCACACCTGGTGATGCTAGCCTTATCAAGTGGGCAGGTCAATGCTCAGGCCCCATGATGCATACTGTATGGGCCCACTGGTGATTGGGAGCCCAGGTTTTGCCTAGGATTCAGCACAGTTCCTTGTGCACGCTAGGCTTGTACCTCCTAAAGAGATAAAGGTTATATCTCCATCTCTTTAACCCACATAATATACATTGAAATGACAAAAACACAGATCATTTCAATGAATGACCAGTACTCAGAGGACCACAGAGAAAATTCAGCATGAAAGCAGCCTGACAGAATCTACATTTCCCCAGTTTAGGTCCTGGGGAAGCTGTTTGGGAAGAGCATTGAACATGTTCCCAAGGAAAGCTAGAACATGAAGGCCTTAGCAGCAATCAGTTCCTCTCTGCAGTCTTTCCAGGGCTGAGGCAGGCAGGGCTAGAGAATATTTTGCTCAGTTTTTTGGAATCATTTCAATATGAGAATTTCAGCTTTCAAACAAAGAGGGGCACAGTAGATCGTTTCTAAGTAGTGTCAGACCCTTTGCAGTGGCTGTCACTCCTTCCACTGCCTGGAGGATTTACAGTCAATTCCCATCTCCTTAAATCTGCTTCCTGCTTGAGTCCAAAGAATGTGATGATACTGTCTACTCCTGATTATCCTTGTGGTTCTGCTATTCAGAAATTAGGTTGAGCCTTCCTGGTGCATGACAGGTCATGTGGAACACAAGAGTTCAGGCAACAAGGTTGGCTCTCCTGGTTCTTCCAGCCTTGCTGGGCAGAGAACTGTTTCTCTAGCAGTGTGAGAAAGTTAAATCACCAGTTAAGCCACCAAGACTGAGAGTGGTTAGTTATTTGGTAATAGGCATGAAAAATAGTAGAGAAGAGGAAGCTCACATGTGGTCAGCTAGGTGGAAAAGACGCAAATGCCTGCAGAGGCCCATTTCATGATGTCTGCTGAATATCCGGGGTACTGGGAACTCAGGTGATAAGGGAGATGACAGACTCCACTATGAGTGGGTGGGTTCGAGCTGAGACATGTAACTCCACGCCTTTTCTACCAGGTCCCTGTCAAGAAACATCCTCTGCCACCAGATTCCTCCCTGACTCCCCCTTCTACACCATCGGGTATTATTGCTGCAGGCTGGAGGACAGGTGCTATCAGGAGAAGAAACTGTAAAGGAGAGATCTGCATATTCAAAGAGCTAAAATTACTAAGTGGGATTTAATCAAGTTCCTGGGCTTTAAATCAAGCAGGATGGGTCATCGATTGAGCACATGCTTTGCATACAGCAGCTCAGGGTCTGATTCCCAGCACAAAGCTGCAAGTCACCTCAGATCATGGCTGGGGGTGGGCCTTCAAATGAATGAGCTGCAAACACAAACCAGCAAGTCAGAGGAAGATGTGAGAGGAAAGGGAGGAGAGGAAATGCTACTAAACTCCTGGGGACAGGCTGTAGAGAAGTTGCACACTTCTTGGGAGGGTCCCTGCACTGTCAGAGTGAAAGAAAGAATTGTCCATCCTTGTAGGAGGTGTGGCCATAAGGCTACTGTTCACTGCAAATGAATGGACAGGGAGGAGAAAGCAAGGTTTTTGCAGTCAGACAGCAAAAACCCACGTTTCACCCTGCTCTCAGGGCACTCTCAGGCAATGACATTAAGGCTGATGGAATGTTTTGGCTTTTTTTTTTGCCTTTTTGTTTTGTTTTGTTTTTGTTTTCGAGTCACATCCAGTAATGCTCGGGGATCACTTCTGGTGGACTTGGAACTATATGGTGTGGGGGAGATAGTATGTGGATTAGCTGCATACAGGGCAAATGCACTACTACTTGTCCAATTGCTCAGGCCCCTGGTGGAATTTCTTATCCTGCTACCCCACCTCTTGTTGGGTTAACTTTAGAAATCAGTTATTTGAGGAGGACTGCTGGGCTTAAAACTGTGGCAAACGAGAGGGTAGGTAATAAGGGATAGATAACAAGGGTCTGTGTTGAAAGAGAAAGTTCTCCTACAATGATGTCCCTGAGGGAGTTAGAGCAGTGGCATCCCTCGTGAAAGAGAACAACCAATCAACAATAGGTAAAAGATACTCACAGCTTTAGCAATGAATGGGGAGTGGTGGGGTCTGGGGGGAGCACTGGAAAACTAGTAGTAAAGGGAGGGTTGGGAGGAAGGTGGTGTGAGCAGAGACAACATGTTGGGCTGGCCTGGGCTAGTTTGCACACAGGTTCCAGATCTGTCTCAGGTTCTGATCTGTCTCAGGTTAGGCAACTCTCACAGTCCCTGCCAATTAGAATGCATCTAATAAAGGCCATTCAGAAAACCAATAGAGTAGAAACTACTCATTAGTTTTCTAATCTTCTAACTCACCATGTGAGTTTCTGCTGACTTTTACACCTCTTTAAGTTTCAATGAAGCAGAAGGTGGATGTGGGGCTGGGAGAGGAACATGGAACTCATTCTCCAAGGCACCACCCAAGAGCCAAATGCCTCTAGTTTTTAGTGTCCGCTGAGTCTTAGTCTCTTTATTTGTAAAGTGGGAGTGAGGGGGCATGGGAAAAGGGTACCGAAAAGCATCCACCCACCAGCACTGGATCTCTCTCTTCTCCCCTCAGCCTTCCTACAGGATGGTCTGTCTCCCTTCCCAAGGTGTTTACTGACTCTCGTTTTGTTCTCTTATTTAGCCCTTGAGATAACAGAGCAAGTCCACTTGGAAAGGCCCTCCCCCCCCCCATTACCACAAAGAACAGTGGATTCAAACACCTCATGTCCTCTGAGGCAGCTTGACTGGGTGCACAAACTCATGACCATGGAAACTCTGGTTTCTCCCTGGGCACCCGCCCAGCAGGGAAGTGACCCAGGGCACCAGGACAGTGGAGTCTCACTGGTAAGACTCCTCCCTGCAGGCCCAGCATAGATGGTGGCGACAACCACCCATTTTGCAACAAACAGGAAACCAGTTTACCAGCCTCAAAAATAGAACAGACTAAAAAACCCCCAAATATGAGGCCCTGACGGTGGAGTAGTTCAGAATTCTCACAGAGCTTCCTGATGGCTACAAACCTGTCTGTTGGTTTTGGGTTGTATTATTTTTTCCTCTGAAAGAAGATATGCATTGATTTTATAAAAGTAATCAGTCTCTGAGAGGCTGAAGCCTGGAAGCAGCCAGTAGTGAGGGACCCTATATCATGGAGACCTTGCTCTCAGTTTCTGACCCAGACAGAGAAGCTAGAAGCCCTGAGCCCAGTCTCAGTCCACTTCTGAATCGTTCTCCTGGCGTTGCCTCTCTGTGGCCCCCTGACCTCAGGCCAGACCATTTCCCCTCAGATCACATCCTAAGTATCCAGAGGCCTCACTGGTTCACCTCATCCAAGAATCAAGAGACAAGAGCCATCCTTGGCTCTAAGCACACACCACAAAATAGAGCTAGGCTCTTGCCATTCTTCCTTCCCAAATACTGTTCTCTGCCCAGCCACCTCCCTGCTCCTCAGAAGCACCCACTCCAGAATGACACATGATATAGCTTCACTAGTAAGGACGGTCACACAGAGTCGAATCGTCTTGTGAAGGATCATGGGGGTAAAGAATTCTGTTCTTAGTTGGACACATTCTTGGCACCAACATGCTTCATCCCCAGACACGATGATTAGGAACTACTATCCTAAATATGTGTCCTGTGTCTGCCCAGTCAAGGCATTCAGTCAATTGTCTCCAGTGGTCTGAGGCCCTAACTTCCTCCCTGGGTTTATTTTAGTTTCTCCCCTTGATATCCTTGGAGCCTTATTACCTCATTAACTTTATTTTACCCTCCTGGAGAGTGTTAACTGTTCCCAATCTTTAAATAACAAAGGTGGCTGATATAAAAATAAGTGGGCAAACAGCTATGGCTGACTTTGAAACTCTTGCAACGTCCCCAGCGCTGTTTTCTCCCCAGACTCCATGAAGGGGGTTTTCTCCTCTGAGGTGAGAAGGGCAGGTGCCCTGTATCCCTTAGTCATGCCTTCTGGGTGAATATTCTTCCTTGTTCTGGGCTTTACCTGTCTTTACAATGAGAAGGTTTGGGAGTAGAGTCTGGGAGCTCATCTCTGCCAGCACTTTAATATAGCTCTCCTTGAACTATCAAATGAAAAGGAGATATACCCATTTCACAGTGAAAGATAGCAAGACTCAATACCATTCGATATTTGGACAAAGTCACTTCTCCCAACCAGCAAAATCGGAACCACAAATGAGTGTCTTAACTCAATGAGTGGGCTCATTTTCAGAAGGTGGCCCCCAGAGAAATAAAAACTATTATGTGAGGTCAGAGCCATAGTATATAGTGTGTAAGGTTCTTTCCTTGCACAAGCTGACTAGGTTTCAATACCTGTACCCCATATGGTCCCCTGAGTCCCAGAAGGAATCCCTGACTACAGACTTAGTAAGCCCTGAGCACCAATGACCCCAAAACCAAAACCAACCAAAGAAATGAAAAAAAATAACAGCAAAAGAAAAGCTCTTATATGAGAATGTCAGAGTGAAAGGAAAAATACAAAGGGAAATCAAATTTCTGTCGATTACTAAATAAATTTTTAAGGATGTCAGACTCATCCATATCCCCTAAAGCGTTTATAATATTGCTAGATTAAACATTTTTTCACTCCTGATTATTGTCCAGAAAAACATACAGGCAGTAGATTATTGTACCTGAATGTTTACACTTCCGCAGGCTGGTCAGAACAAACAGATTAGAGAATGTGGTTCATCACATGCTTGATTTTCCAGAGCATATTTGTCTCTTCCCCCAACATACACACATACAATCTGAGCGTGTGGTGGTATGAAATGCAAATAGAGAAAAGAGCCAATTCTTGAGATGCTTGATGAAGAACGGCAAGGCCTGTTCCCCAGCAAGTGAGTACATGGGAACTAGGTCGTCTACCCTGACCCGAGAGGAGCATGAGGCAAGTTTGTGCCTTTTTTGACCTTTTCACATTGGCCAGAGACTCTTGAACTAAAACACTCACACTAAACCTGCGACCCCTCCCGTAACTTCTGCCGAGTTTACCTGGATGGGAGGGGTCTTTGGTGGCTAATAAAGGGGTTGCCTCAGGGGCACAAGGGGAGAGAAAGCAAGGGAAGCCTCGGCTAGAGGTGGGAGAGATATAAAAAACAGGTTTGAATGCAGGGCAGCTGAAGTAGCCAACTTAAAAGGTTAGCTTAGAAGCCACACATGGTGGCTAGGGCCTTATTAATAATAAAGCTTCATGTCTCCTGAAATCTGACTGCTGTGGGTCATTTCCTTGCCACTACTCTGAACCCTGAGACTCGCTGGTTGGAAGGGTATACAGATGCCTGGCCCGAGCCAGTAGAGAAAGGTCTCCACTCCATCTCACCATCGTCCACTGCCATATAGGACTCTTTTTTGTGGGGAGGGGTCACACCCGGCAGCGTTCAGGGGTTGCTCCTGGCTCCAGGCTCAGAAATCACTCCTGGCAGGCTTGGGGGACCATGTGGGATGCCAGGATTTGAACCACCATCCTTCTGGATGCAAGGCAAATGCCTTACCTCCATGCTATCTCTCCGGCCCCCATCCAGCACTCTTATATAATTTAATTATTTCTACACACACCTATGAAACAGAGCATCTACACCAGAGCACTTTAGCAAGAGGGCAAAAGCAATGAAGGCTGCCTTCATAGGGGTACAAATGAGTCTGCAAGTCAGAATCAAAGACCTCCCCCTGCTTAGCGTCAGTTTACCTGTGAGTAACCATGAAGGCCTCTCCTCTAGTGCAGTGGTGAGGTTGGGCACACACAGGGAGAATGGGTACAAAGCTACATTACTGGCCAGAGAAAATGTGAGGACCCTCTTCAGAAAACATGTTCCCAGATTGTAGCATCCAATGTTATGGAATTGAGTAGTTCTGCTCCCTTCATCCCTTCTCTGAGAGGGAACCACAGACCTGGGTGTGATTATCTCTGCACTTTCCTCACATTCTTGAACCTTGGTTAAATAAATTCCCCTGGTTGAGCCTCAGTTTCCCTCTGGGCAGTCATGTGAAGGGCTGATCCACCACTGACATGTGATCAGGGGCCAGGAGGGTTAAGTTTGTCACAGCTAGGTATGAAGGAACCCTGGTAGCGACTGCTCTGTGCATTCCTTCCAGAACTCTGGTAGGGAAGAGCCACAAGAGGAGCCCAGAAGGAGGCACAGCTCAGCCTTCCACCTTGTTTATTTCTCAAGAGCAGTCATGTAGGACCCAGATTGTGAGGTGTTTGCCACCCCACCCTGCTCCCCACACCCACTCAGGAAGAGAGGGTGAGTCAGCGCCAGGTTCTGGGGGCTGCAGATTTGACTTCCTCTCCTTCTCCAGACTCAGAACACTCTAGTTCCCTGCTGCTCTCTCCCCTGCCTCCTGCCTGTGCCCTCCTGTGATGGAAGGGGGTGCCAAGACCTGCCTCAAAGTATAAGTCTCTGAGGTTGGGTAAGATGGAGCGAGGATAAGACCAGGGCCCCAGAACCCCTTCCATGCTGCCACAAGCCTAGTGCATCCATCTCTCAGCCTCAGCCTGAGGGTGCCTCGACACTGTGTGACTTCCTTGAGCTAGAGAACAGAGGCATGAAGGGAAGCAAGAAGGACAAGGGGATGTAGACATGTGTCCCTCCATGTGGTCAGAGCTTGAGGTAAACCCTGGGCGACCAACAGCAGAAAAGCAGACATGCATGGGGAGTGCATGTCTGAGGGCTGGAGAATCAGAACTCAGGGCAAAACAGTGAGGCAGGGTGAAGAGAGGGGAGACAGAGGTGAGGGATGAGAAGAGAATGTGAGGGTGAAGAGAGAGGAAGGGAGAGGTGAAGAGGGGTTAACAAGGGCGAGGAGACTGGGGGTCAGGGTGAGGAGAGGTGGAGGCAGGTATGAGGAGAGTGAGGCAGCAGTGATAAAAGTGAGACAGGAGTGAGAAGAGAGATGGGGAAAAGTAAAGATGAGGAAACAGGAAGGCAGATATTAGGAGGGGTGAGGAGAGAGCGAGTCAGAGTGAGGAAAAGAGGCACAGGTGAGAGAGGGAGGTGGGTGAAAAGACAAAGAGGCTGAGGAAAGAGGGAGTCAGGATGAATAGAGGGAGGTAAAGATTGGGCTGTACTGCAAGTGCCTTAAGCCCTGCACCCTGGCCTGATCATTCCCATCTTATGAAGAAATTGGGTCCCAAGAGGAGAAACCAGTGCAAGGCACACTCCAGTGTGTGAGATGCCACTAGTTCTGCAGACCACTTTGCTCTTCCCTGAAACCCACAGTCAGAAGGCGCCATGTCTTCAGCCTCCTCTTGAGAGCCTGTACCCCAGCACCTCCCAGGCCTTTGAAAAGGAGCTTGACTGGCGTGCTGAGCCCGCCGGGGTGACTCCGGCAGGAGAAAGCCTTTGCCGCCCAACTCTTGGGCTGAGAACCAACAATTTGTTGACTTAATCAGGCCGATGCAGAAAGGTGTTGTCATGGTGGCCGGGTTTCTATTCCAGGCGGCCAGGCCGTAATTAAATGTCCTGACCTGCATACCTCCAATTACTGCACCAGAGCTGGTTTCCCAGCCTGTTAACTAGCAATTACGGAACCTTCCACTGAAATTCCAAATCACTTTGCAAAGGTCACTTCCTTCAGCTACTTTTTGGATTGGGGAGAAATGATATGAAACTATTGCCCAAAAGACAAGTGACATCCATGATTTAAGCTTTGGGCTTTCCAATGGCTGATCTGGAGGTGACACAGGCCTTGGGTCTTCTAAGCTACTGTTATGTAAGACCTCTTGTTTGTGGAGCACCACTGACACTGGAAAGCAATTATCACAATTTCCATTTTACAGAGAAATGAACTGAGGACCAGAAAAGTGAAGCAGTCAGTCCAGGGACTGACCGCCAGAATTATCTGCTCCCAAATACCAAGATCCCTTCATAAAACTGGGTGGTCTCAAGCTAATAAATTCTATTTGAGTTCAGAACAGGGTTAGCTATAGTCTGTACAGGATTTCAAAGAAGTTCAAAAAAGTCTTTCTTGGCCTTTTCTTGGAGATTCCATGAAGAAAGAGGCCTCTTCCCACCTTTAGGATGGTTATTCCATTTGGGTAGTGATGTTTTTCTTCTGGTAACTTTGATGGAATTTTACATGAATAAGAAAAACTGGAAGTTATTTATGTCTGTAAGACCTTGGGTTAGATATTATTGGTGACTGAGATAGTGTTCACAATTCACTCCAGGCCCTGGTCAGAAATTGCTCATGGCAGATATAACTAATCTATCACAACTATCCTCCCTGCTGGAACCTGCAGCCTCAGGTCCCTTCTCCACACATAGAGTATGGCTGCTGGGCTGAATTGGCCCAGAAGATAAAAATTACATGCAATTATTTTTTTCTGTGTGCAGAATTCAGATGTTTGGGGATGATTTTCCTAGTTTATGAATTTATTCATGTTTTACACAAGCATAAAGTCAAATCACATTCAGTCATACACTTAGCAAATCAGATCGAATGAAGAGAATGGAAGTATATAAAATCAGCATTGTCCCTGAGAAACTAAAGCATATGGCTGCTCTAGGTGACATGGGCATACCCGGCCTGCACAGAACAGTCACTGTCTAATGAACAGGTGCCCTGTGCATGAGAGAAGAACTGAGCTGGATGGAAGAGGTGAAGTGTGGATAAAACCCAACATCTTCAGTACCAGAGGTTATTCCCAGCTAGGACTTTCCTGAATCTGTGAATTATTAAATTTTTTTTTGTTTTTTGGTCACACCCAGCAGTGCTCAGGAGTTACTCCTGGCTCTACGCTCAGAAATCGCTTCTGGCAGGCTCAGGGGATCATATGGGATGCCGGGATTTGAACCACCATCCTTCTGCATGCAAGGCAAACACCCTACCTCCATGCTATATTTCCGGCCCCCTCCCTTGCAATTTTATTTTATTTTATTTTATTTTGGTTTTTGGGTCACACCCGGCAGTGCTCAGGACGCCTTACCTCCATGCTATCTCCTGGGCCCCTCCCTTGCAATTTTATAACAGAAATAAAATACCTAGTTCTGGAAGAGAATTATCTAATTTAGAGTACCAATCTGATGAGAAAAAATAGTCATATGGGGGCCCAGGAGATAGCATGGAGGTAAGGCGTTTGCCTTTCATGCAAAAGGCCATCGGTTCGAATCCTGGTGCCCCATATGGTCACCCGTGCCTACCAGGAGCAATTTCTGAGCATGGAGCCAGGAGTAACCCCTGAGCACTGCCGGGTGTGACCCAAAAACAAAAAAAATAGTCATATGGGCATACAGGTACATTTTGAATATATTATACTCCCCTCTCCAAATATGCAGTCAAACAGGTTTCTGAATATTGGACTATACAGTTTTGGGTTTTCTTGTGTGTTTTGTTTTGTTTTGTTTTAGGGCCACACCCTATGATGCTCAGGGGTTACTCCTGGCTATGCACTCAGAAGTCGCTCCAGGCTTAGGGGACCATATGGGACGCCGGGTGATTGAACCTTGGTCTGTCCTAGGTCAGACATGTGCAAGGCAAATGCCTTACCACTACAACACCGCTCCGGCACCTGGGCTATAACGTTTTATAACTTCAGGTTCTCACTAATGGGGACAAGAAGACCACCACATGCATTAACCCCACACAAAAGTCCCAACTGCTAGCTGGAGAAAACTCCCATCTAGGCAGCTGAGTGAGGAGACCTTGTCTCTGTGCACCTTTAGGTGGTAATACTTTCCAATGTTTTCCCTGAATATGCAATCTCCGCTCAAAGAGAAGTGTCACCAACTACTTTTCAGAGAGCAACTCTCCCCCACCCCCACCACCCCGAGTGGCAACCCCAAGCAAACACCAGGAGTGCAGCCATAATGGCTTCTGGGTCTGGAGCAAAGGCCCCTGGTGGCACTCCTGGTCCCCTCGTCCTCAGCTGCCACAACCTTCCCTGGGATGTGTCCCTCAGAGGAGCAGCTGAGCCTCCCAATCAATGTGACAGCAGAGGACTGGTCTTGGTACACCTCCACTACAAGTTTCTGCCTCATCCTGAACTAGCTGCTGTGTGCAGCTAACTGGAACCCATGGAGCTCTCCAAGGTACTGACCCTCATTTCTGGTTGACGTCTGAAACACATGGTATGTGTGAATGTGTGTGTACATACAAGTATGTGTGTATACATACATGAATATGGTATCATATGTGTAAATTATAACATTTAAGAAAATATACATAATATGCATATATGAATATATATGTGTATTTATTTTCAGCACTTTGAGAAGACACTTTTAACTACTTATTTCCCATCCAGTGTTTCTCCTAGAAGTTGAGGTCTATGAGGCCAAGAGTTTGCCACAGGTACCCGAATCCTTTTGTTTGTTTTGGGGCTTACTCCTGGCTCTGTGCTTAGGGATCACTCCTTATGGGGCTTAGAGTACCATATAGGGTATTGTGGATTGAACCTGGGTCTGCCACATGCCAGGCCAATGCCTTATCTACTGTACTACTGCTCACATCTCATGAGCCCTAATTTTTGTACAGTCTCACTCATAGGGATCTGGCTTCTTTAATTTAATTTTTTTAATTGAAGAATTCTTAAATTCTTTTATTGCAGCTTGGGTGTTCCCAAACTCCTTGGTAGCGCCCCACATCCCTTTTCTGTCCTGTACAGGAACCCATGATGATTTACTGACACCGGTCTTAGTCCTGCAGTGAATCGGGCTCATTCTCATTTCTGCTCCTTGAGGTCTTCAGTTGGTAGTGAACAGAGAATACATAAACTCCTGGTGGTTTCCTCTTCTTGTCTAGCCCTGGCATGACCTTCTTTCGATGTCTCATTTGCCACTAGCCACCTGAGCTTTCTTCCTATGGGACCTGCTGATCTCCCCATCACCATCTCCCCATCGCCACACTCCACCCTGAAAATATCTGCATCAATTCTGTTTGCTTGCTTCCTTATTGTATTTCCAAGAGGAAACACTCCTGGTGGTGACTGGGTTATATACCATCCCTTAAAAATATAATAAATACAAGGAATGATTCCTTTTTTTTTTGGTTTTTGGGCCACACTCAGTGACGCTCAGGGGTTACTCCTGGCTATTCGCTCAGAAGTCGCTCCTGGCAGGCACAGTGGACCATATGGGGAACTGGGGGATCGAACCGCGGTCCGTCCTAGGTTAGCGCAGGTACCTTAGCTCCAGCGCCACTGCCCAGCCCCTTTTAACACAATTCTTACATAATTTTCAGTACCTTATATGCACTGATCTTTCTTTTATATATATTTCTTTATATATGTAAAATATTTTCACAGATAACTTTTTTTTTTTTTTGGTTTTTGGGTCACACCCGATGACACTCAGGGTTTACTCCTGGCTCTGCACTCAGACATCGCTCCTGGCTTGGGGGACCATATGGGATTTCAGGGATTGAACCGCAATCTGTTCTAGGTCAGCTGTATGCAAGGCAAATACCCTACCACTGCGACATTGCTCCGGCCCCTGCACTGATCTTTCTAATCAATCTCAGAATAAGATAGTTTTGTCCTCTTTTCATAGGTGGTGGAGTAACTAGGAAGAAATTATGTGACTTGCCCCAGACCCAGACCACACAGCCAGCTGGTCTTTCTCAGTATACATAACCACTGTGCTCTATTCTGCTTCCTGCTGAGCCCTGAGCATCTTCATATTAGGGGAGATAAATAATGGCTCAACATCAGGAAATGGTTAGAAACAGGAAGATAAACACAAAGCTAGGAAAAGAAGAGTCCTTTATTTTCATGGTCACATTAAGGAGTTCCTAAAAAAAGTCCCAGAGTACCCCCGAAACAGCATTTTTTAGGGTTGTGAAGAGGTTCTAGCTAGCTCCTAAATAACCATATCATTTAGAGTTAGAAAAATGGCCTGATTTTAAATATGTGCAAGCAGAGACCTAGAGATGTCCCCCAGTGCCTGAGCTACAGAGAAGAGAGCCTGGAGGCAGCTGCTTAGCAAGACAGATAGGTGAACAATCAGATTTTCAGAATGTTCTAAGAACCCCTGGGATGATATTTTAATAAACAAAACCTCCCAGGTCATTAAACTATCAACTGCCTTGAGATAAACACAGCCTTACCCAACCAAGGCGTGTACATCACATCCCTCTCGCCTGTAGGGGGAGCCAGAGTCAGGTCTTATGACTAAACAATTTTAGATTCAACAACTCAAAAGCACCACTGCAGAGTGCAACTGTCCCTTCAGCAGGAAGTGGATGGATATCTGATAGGATGTGGAGTTTGGGTTTCAATAAGGCCAGCTGAGGAAATGTCTAAATTATAGCTGATGTTAAGAGGTAAAGTGATATGCATGATTCCCATCAGTAACAATAATGCAAACCATGGTGTCTAAAAGGGAGCGAGAGAAACAGAGAGATCAGAAAAATATCTGCCATACAAGCAGGTGCAGATGGGGGACAAAAACTAGGGACATTGGTGGTGGGAAATGTGCACTGGTAAAAGTATGGGTGTGGGAGCATTGCATGACTGAAACTTAATCATGAACAACTTTATAACTGTGTAACTCATTTTTAAAATTTTAAATTTTTTAAAAAAAATCATGGCAGTGAGGGGCCAGAAGAATAGTACAGTATGTTGGGCAAATGGCTAACCTGAGTTTGATCCCCAGCATCCCATATGGTCCTGTGAACCTGCCAAAAGTGATTTCTGAGTGTAGAGTGAGCAGTAAGTCCTGAGTACCGCCATATTTGGCTCCAAAGCAAAACAAAAGAAGTGAACATTTCTGGATGTGATCCCATAACAAAACAAAAAGAGTGGCAGAAATTAGTCAGCTGAAGACAACAAGCGGAGAATCAAACCAAGCAGTGAAAGTTCTCTGTTCTGTTGGATGGACAATACCTATGACTAATCGCGGAGTATGGCATTTTCCAGGATCCAAAAAAACAAATCCTACCTATGAGCCTGTGGCTAGAGCTTTAAAGGCAACATAAGCTGTACCCATTTCCACATCTTGCTCCCACACCTTCATCTTTGAGATGAAGCATCTGACATCTCTAAGGAGGAGAAGTCTATATTCTAGCTAGTCCAGCAAAATCCATTTAGCTAGTGAACAAGGTACAGGCATATGAACCCCCAAACAACACTTTATACATCTGCCAGGAAGTTATTGCCTACTGGTCTTCCTCCCCAATACCCTGGACAAGGCTCTATTGCATGGGAGCACCAGAGAGATTGAGCCTATATGCTCTCTTGATATGTCTCTCTGGTCATGAAGAGAGCCATAAAGGGAGCATTGCTGTGGTAATTCTACTTCTAGACTTCTCTTTTGCTCAAGTGACCAAACCATTTGGGCCAAATGAGCAAGCAAGTATCACCAACCAATAAACAGGAAAAGTTATCAGAAGTCGCCAAATATCTCTGATCCCAGTAATCCCAGCATAGAAGAACCCACTGAAGACAATAAAGTGGTGGAAACCTCCACAAACTACCTTCAATTACAGGTCAGAGCAGGGCTGTGGACCCTGCTCTATCCCAGCCAGTAAATCCTACAGCTTATATATGAAAGTCTATATGTATTTCACATTTAGCACATTTATATGTATTTCACATTGAGTACATTTGGTCAGCGATCAAAGGAGGCTCCTTCCTGAGAGAGGCCTGAGTCTCCTACCTATAGTAACTTTAGGGCTCCAGAATTTTCTTGCAGTATCCTATTACATTCCCTACTGATCCCAGTTCTGACTACCCTCCACATCTGGAGAATTGTGTCCTGACCTCGGAAGCAGCAGTTGGCTCTCCTATCTCTAGGTAATCCCCAGATGATGCCATTTATGGAGAGGCAAGGAAAAAAAAGAAGAAAAAAACAGGCACTGAGTGATGATCAGGGGATGAAATTTAAACCTGGATCCATCATGTCTATGAGAATTGTAAAGAGCAAGGCTTTCACCCAGAGCCTACAGAGTCTACTGAGGTCGCTCAGCCAACAGTCAACACACAACCCATATGATGACTGATGATGAGTTGGCACTGCCAGGATAGAGGGTAACAGAATGCTCCTTTTCACCCTCCCAGATTGTAGCTCCACATACTTTTTAAATACACTCTACATCCCTCATTCTGGGAAGCCCTATCAGCACTATAAGAATTAATCCTGCTATACAGATGAAGAAACCTGGGTTTCCAAAGGTTCTGAAAAAGACCCGAGAGAAGCAGAACTAGATTGTTGAGGCTGGCTGAACAGCCACAGGGATGATGTAACCTGGGTGAGACACTTTTCCAGACTCTATTTCAAAACCAAGAGTTGGCATAGAACATGTTCCAGCCCTGATGCCTCCCACAGCATGAGAGTCTTTGAATGATTACTCATGTATAGTCACTCTCCAAGGTGCTCAACCAGATGCTTTATTAGCTATGTATCTGCTTCAGCTCTATGATTAGTTTTCATTCCACAGGTATTGCTAGGCACCAGAGAAATTTGCTTCCCTGTAATGGGGGAGCCCCTGGCCTGGCAATACTTGATCAACTCTCTGGCTGATTCAATGTCAGGACCTGAGGGTGTGGTGCTGTCTGGGCCCTGCATTTGTAGAGAGAACTAGGTTCACCTTAGCACTGCCTAGTTGCCTGAAGGCAACTAGAACTACACCCAATGAAGCCCAGGATCCTTCTAGATCCTTATATCTTGTGAAGCCTGGGAGACATGAGGTATGGAGGTCGAACTGGACACCCAACATGCATCCTAGGCTCCATAACTATCTCCTAACTGGGATTCCCATTTTGGAGTGGAAATTTACTGTTTTTTAGTTTTGTTTATTTGGGAGCCACGTACAACAGAGATAAGACATTACTCCTGGCTGTGCACTCACAAATTACTCCTATAAGTCCTTAGAGAACCATACTGGATATCAATGATTGAACCACATCTGCTGTATGCAAGGCAAGTGCCCTACCTGCTGTACTAAAGATCCAACCTCAATTTGCTGCTTCTTTCAGTATTTGTTGTAGTACCTATTGAGCCAAACACACTTATAGAGAATAGACGATCCACATGGTTCTCTTCTGAATTCTAGGGGATATAGAAGGAAAGAATATTCCTGTTTTCCTTCAGAGGAGACAAGACACAAGAAAATAAATAATCAAGTTAATTCCAGGTACTAAGTACTATGGAGAAATGCACAGAGATGATAGGAAAGGTGACACTGAATCTCCTCTGAGAAGAAGCTGGCAAGTTAAAGTTAGGGGTAAAATATTCTAGACAGAAGAAATAGTGTGTCTGAAGTGATGATGATATTGACCAATGTTAGTTGCACCTAGAGTGCAGGGAAAGCAGTGGGGAAGTCTGAGAGACTGATTCACAAAAGTCTCTTGGTCAAGGAGAGAGGTTTGGCTTTAATCTGAGTAAAATGAAGAACCAATCCCCAGAATTTAGGAATACAATTGCTTTCTAAATTAACCACTAACACCCTTGGAACACAAAAATGCAATACAAAAATCCCTTCCTCACACCTATTAGTTATTGCAGCACTCTTTACAATAGCCAGACTCTGGAAACAACCAAGATGTCCTTAAACAGATGAAGGGCTAAAGAAACTGTGGTACACATACACAATGGAATATCATGCAGCCATCAGGAGAGATGAACTCACGATAATTTCCTATATACATATATATACATAATATATAAAATTTCCTATGGATGTGCATGGAATCTATTATGCTAAATGAAATAAGTCAGAGAGAGAGACACACACAGAATAGTCTCATTCATCTATGGGTTTTAAGAAAAATGAAAGACATTATTGTAATAATGCCCAGAGACAATATAGATGAAGGCTGGGAGGACTGGCTCATGATATGAAGTTTGCCACAAAGAGTGGTGAGTACAGTTAGAGAAATAACTACATTGATAACTATCATAGCAGTGTTAATGAGTGAGAGAAGTAGCATGCCTGTCAAATACAGATGGGGGTGGGGAAAAGGAAGACTGGGGGCATTGGTGATGGGAATGTTGCACTGGTGAAGAGGGGTGTTCTTTATTTGACTAACACCCAACTACAATCATGTCCATAATCAAGGTGCTTATATAAAGATATTATTAAAAAATAAAAATATTTCCTACTAAAAATAACAAATTCAGCACTAACAGACATGAGTGTAACTTTATACCTATTGGTTCCTGGCATGAGTGTCTAAAATTTTGAAGTACTTAAACTAACCAAGTTGACCATGAATTTAGAGACAGACCAATTGATTGACAAATCAATCTCAGAACCCAGGCCAGGTTGATGGTGGAGTTCTGAGCTGCCCCTGGCCAGCATCTCAGAGCTCCACATAAATCTTTGTCACACAGAGATAAGGAGAAGGAAATCCAACACTGAACCAAAACAAAAAAAGTTTCACAAGGTCCTTCCATGGCACCTGGTGGTGAAAGGCAGGGTAACCAAACCTAGTGGCAAAAGATGCCTGTGTTTCTTCAATTTTATTTATTTATTTGGTTTTTTTGGCCACACCCAGTAACACTCAGGGGTTACTCCTGGCTATGTGCTCAGAAGTCTCTCCTGGCTTGGGGGACCATATGGGACACCGGGAGATCAAACCACAGTCTGCCCTAGGCTAGCACTGGCAAGGCAGACACTTTACCTCTAGCACCACCATGCCAGCATCTCTCCAATTTTAGATCAAAACAAAATGCAAAGTCAGAGAGATTGGCCGGGAGTTAAGGCACTTGCCTTGAATACAGGTAACCCTAATTCAGTTGTCAGCAACACAATAGTCGCCTTAGCATCAGTAGGTGCAGCTTGGAGTGCCCCAGGCACCAGCAGGGTAGCTCAGGTGATCCTCCATACCATAGGGGGTTCTTGCATTGAGTCACTGGCCAGGTTAGACCAGATTCGCTGGTGAAGGCCTCCCTTCACCCAAGGCAAAGTTTAATCAAATAATAACTAAATGCATCCATCCCCCCAGCCTTTGTGGCAATTCACAAAACTGTTTTAATTTCTCAAAAATTACACGGACTTTGGTTCTCAGAGACCCCGAAGTAAAGTAAAAAAGAAACCCTTATTCCAGACAGTGGAGCTCACCTCACCCTCTTCCTTGCACAAGTCCCATCCTCCTGCTCAATTCATCCCAGTCATTCCAGATCCAGTTCAAGTGTCATCACCTCCATGATCTTCTGGGAACAGTGCCATCCCCTATTAGATTGAATGGATGGCTTCTAAGTGAAGCTAATTTTTTCTTTTTTGGTCACACTCATCACACAGCATACAGCTGATGTCTTTATATGTCTGCCCACCCCATAAAGTGTGAACGGAGATTCTGTCATTCATCGTCAAACTGCTGGTGCCCTAAATAGCTCTGACATCCATCCATGACAGGCTTACTGGCTTACAGCACTGAGTGCACTGCTGGCTAAATAATGGTATTCTTGCCCGTTGATAAGTGACAGAGCAAAGACCAAAGCTTAGGCTTCAGCTCATATTTTCAGTCATGTGTGTTAACCAAACACAACCATGTGCTATGTATCATGGATGATGTACATGAGGGCACTAGTGACAATCTGCATTTGTGTTAGAAGAAACCTGACATTGGAACAATAAGAAAATTGTCAAAGAACACACTTCTCAAAAGCTTGTTCCATCATTAAGTGACAATAGCTAGCCAGGACAGAGTTTAGAAAGAGGTGTTTAGATCAGAAGAATTGATTAGAAGCTCAACACAGCAGAAAGGAAAGGGTGGTATAGGAGCCAGGGGGCAGCATTTGGTTTTAAAAACAAACAAAAACAGCAGGTGGAAGTGAGCCAGAGATGAATTAACTGTGGCTCATGTGGAGGTTGGAAGGACACTGGCCCTGGATGGGAGAGATTGGTAGAGACTCTGGGAAAACAAGGAGAGCTTCACATCTTCAACCTGGCTTGTCAGTGGGACCCCAAACCACCAAGAGGATATGTAGTTCGATTTTCTATTTAGACATATTGTTAATGCCTGGAAATTGCAATCAAGGGAGATGATTATCTCAGTCTAAGGTAAGCAAAGAAAAATAAGAACTTCCAACCACTATATAAAAGAAAATCAAGAGACAGGACTGAACTGATAGCCCAGTGGGGAGGGCATTTGCCTTGCATGCAATCTACCAGGTTTAATCCCCAGCATCCCATATAGTCTTATGAGCCTGCCAGGAGTAACTCCTTAGCTTAGTGCCACCAGGTGTGGCCCCCAAACCAAACCAAACCAAACTAAACCAATCAAGAAACATCATCTATTCTGCATGGAATAGGTGAGATTCTTCTTCATGTCATGTTGGGGAAATACCAACATTGTCTTCCTTTCCACACACCCACCTGTGCCTGGAGACAAGGTCTCCAAAGGAGCAGAAGGGCATGAAGCTTGTACATGGACTTTGGAGCTCAGGGTTACAGTCTGCCTCTCATGTCCAAGAAAGGATAACAGAGCAGAATGGAAGACACATAAAGTTTAAATGCCACCAAGATTAGTTTCTAGAAGATACAAGGAATTCCAGAAAACTCATCAGAAAAGGGCATGAGTGCAATGGTAAAGCACATCAAACAAAAGAGGAAATTCAAAGCAGGGGAAACCCAATGGGCAACATTGTAAGCCAAGACCTCTGAATTTATTATAAAATAGGAAAATGTGAAAATAAGCATGGTGATATTAAAAATAAATTCCTGGTTGATTTTTTTTTTACCAGGAATTCAGCTCTTGTGTTGCAAATATTGACAATCCCTGTGTTGTGAAAGCTCTGGCACTGCTGATGGGGCATGCGTGGGAATATGGTCATTTTGGAAAACAACCTGGCAGTATTTAGCATTCGTGTTCCTAGTGACTCAGAAAGTTCATCCCCAGTTACAAATCCCAGAGAAATGTTTACAAGTTTGGTAAGAGATGATTTATGAAGAAATTTGTAAGCTCTGTTTCTTTCTGGCAGCCTGAATACCAGAGTCAAGGGGAAAGGGGAAGCAACTCTGGTTGGAACTGGCTGCCTATGGATACCTCACAGTCATTAGAAGCCATTAGTTAGGAGCTATCACAACATGGAACACCTCCATGGAAGATAACTCCCCCCTGCCTTAGAAGAAATGAGAACTCTTACCTATAACACCATC
>PVKC010006592.1:0-30850 GCA_004027635.1 Crocidura indochinensis
CAACCAGAGACCACAAAAAAAAAAATTAAGCCAAGTACCGCACTGGACATACCAAGATGCCTGTGTTTATTTTCCATCTCTGCAATGAGACACAGAGCTATTATACTTCAGTACTGCAGAAACTCTACACATATTAGAGATTATACCATCAATTTTTTGCCACAGAAAGATGGTACTAGAGCAGTGATTCCCAGGTGGAAACAGTATCTGGAGAAAGTCGATTTTTATAACTTTGATGCATGTTATTAGCATCTGGTGGGTAGAAGCCAAAAATCCTGCTAGACTTGCAACAGTGTAAGGTTAGCTCTCACCCTCTTCTTCAACAAGGAAAGTTCAATACTAGAATTGTTCATACTGCAGTTCTAAGGTTGAAATCCTGTGCTAGAAAGACTGAAGATTTGGGAGACAAGAAAAACAGAATATGTGGGAGCTAAATACAGCAGAAGATGCTAGAGGTGGCAGAAGATTTTTCAATAAAACCTCAAAGGTTTTGAAGTCTTTAAAATACTGTGAGGATAATTTTGACTGAGTATTTCATTTCAGAATCAGACAATGAAATCCAATTGCTGATAAAAATTAAAATTGAAATGTCTTCCTCTGACAACTTGAGTTTGCTCTCTATATGGAATGCATGTGTGTGTGAGAGAATGTATGTGGTATGTCTGAATATGAAGACATAGATAATTTCAATGCACATACAGTGATCACCTGGAAGGAAACTTGTGCACATTGTAGGTGAATAAAACTCGAGCCTTTAGAGCCACAGACAATGCTGATTAAAAAAGGTTACACATTCTTCTTGTCAACATATTATCACATTATCGACAACCATGAACTTAAGATAAATGAGCTGTCTCCTGCCCCTCAAGACTGCAGCACTGTGTCTTAAAATTTTCTGTGAAGGATTTTAGAGTGACTTTCAAAGGGAAGGCTTAGGTCCTTATAACAAGTTTCCTTTTCCATCAACAGATACCTAGATTTTGCCATATCTGAGCTCCTGAGTAATTCCACAAAAAGCATAGGAAGGCAGATATTACCTCAAGTGATTTTATTTCCTTTAAGTACATACCCAGAAATGTGATTGCTGGATTATCAAGTAATTTTATTTTTAATTTTTTGTTGAAGTTCCATATAGTATTCCATGATGGTTGTACAAATTTATATCCCTCCTCCAATTGAAAGGAAAGGTTTCTTTTTTCTGATATTTTGTTTTCAGTCCAATCAGAGTTTATTCCTGAGTTATTGCTCAGGGATCATTTCTAGCAGGACTCAGGGATATGGGGTGTTGGGGATTAAACCTGGGCCAACTGTATGCATGGCAAGTGACCCTACTCTTTATTCTATCTCTCTAGCCCCCATCCTCTTCCAGATCCTCATCAATAATGTAAGAGAAATATGAATATAGATATAGGAACAGGACTAGAATTTTATATATATATACAGATATATATAATACACTCACATACTATGAAATAATTCAGTCTTTAAAAGAGAATTATACTATTTATAACAACCTAGTGAATTTGGAAAACAATGTGCTGAGTACAATAAATCCAATAAGCCAGGTGTAGAAAGACAAATCCTGTATGGTCTCACTTATATTTAGAATTGGAAAAGAAGTGAATTAATAGGAACCGAGTAGGAGAGATATTTTGAGCAGGGTTAGGTTGGGTCATTGATGAGAAGTTTGTCAAAGGGTACAGACTTTTGATTATAAAATAAATAAATTCTGTACTATAGACTTAAAATTTGATAAAAAAAGGGGGTTCAGACTAAAGTGTTCTCCATATACCTAGGTAGCAATGTGGGGCCACGGTTATGCTTCAGGTTCTATGTGAGGCTGTGGTTGGATCTCAACTTTTCCCTACCTACTGTCCACTACACCAGAGAGAGCAATAACTTGCATCACCATTATGATTTTCATTACAAGTGTACCCTATACACATCATTGTAAAAGCATCAAGTGAGGACAGAGGAAAATAAGAATAGTTATAGTAGGTAATCAGTATGTTAATTCGCTTGGCATAACAATCATGTGAAGTTGTATACATATATCAAAATATCACATTGAATAACTGAAATGTATACTATTTTGTTTGTTCTGCTTCAATAAAAACCAGAGAAAATACAACAAATACAAGAACAAAGATAATTGAGTGAACAGAGAATTAGGGGTGTGCATTAGCACATGTATGCATTTCACTGCTTCTTTTTTGAGGAACTTTCTAAGCTAGTACCAAATATGGGAGTTCCCCCTGGATGCCAGCTTCCTTTCAAAGACAGAGAGGTGCTGTGGTTGACTAAGGTCACTCAGCAGCTCCACTCTTCTGGATTCTGCCACTTAGAATCATTTACAGGCCTGAAAAATGCCGAAGGACTGCCTGTTTGGCTGTCTGCTGTCAGTGCTCTGTACACACTTCAACAGTCCACCATCACACTTCACAGCTTTTTTGTTTGGGGAAGAACTCAGTGACCTCCATTCCTTGACTCTCTATCTTATATGAGGAAATACTGTATATTTCCCCTCAAGACTATGTCAGGATTTTAATGGGCTGATTTTATGTGAAGATCCAAGGATAGAAAAACAGATTTTATTCAGATAATCATTCCACAGAAGCTGGGCTGTTTCTAAAATAGTCCCCAAAGTAGCTTAAAAAATAATGGAGATTCTAAAAACAGATCACTTCCTGATGAAAACTCTAGGCCTGTTCAATTTTTAATCCTTTCTGAAATCATCATGATTTTTCTTTTTCCCATAAACGTATTCAGAGTGAAGTCCTTGAATTGGTGTTTTGGATACATTTACCTGGTGTGTCTCATTTTCTAGTTATTTTAATTAAAGCTTTCCTAGCTTTAAATATTGGTTAGCTGTCTTTGGGGGGTCCTTTAAGATGTTTATTGCTATTTCTGACACATAAACAGCATCAAATATTCATCATTTAAATGCAACTCAAATACAGAATCACTAAAACATCATTGCAATGATTTAAATTGATCCAGTTTTAATTAAAGGATGACGGCAATTGGGGATTAGAAACATAATATGCTGTACATTCAAGAGGCCATATTTCTAGGTTTTAAATAATTTACAATTCTGTGACTTTAAAGATAAGAGGTATGTAGGTGTATTTGCCAAAAATGCATAATAATGATGCAGATGAAGACTAAGAAGTCAGGAGTAGAAAATGTAAATGTACCAAGAAACTTAAAAAATCTCTGCCAAGGACCGAGGATATGGTTTAAAGTAGATCTTCTGTCTGGCACATGCAACTGCTTGACTTAGATGCCCTATACCATGCTTTTCCTGAGCACAAAGGGTTGCAGTTTGGTTTGGCCTGTAGCTAACAATCACCACAGTACTGGGAGTAGCCCCTAAAAAAAGAGAGAAAAATAAAAATATATCTACCTAGTAAAACGTTCAATATTCCTGAATTCTTTTAAAAACAGTAAGAATAAAATCTCAATAAGAATAGAATATGGCATTCATTAAATTATTAGGAATCGGGAGCCGGGAGGTGGCGCAGGAGGTAAGGTGCCTGCTGCCTTGCCTAGGACGGACCATGGTTCCCATATGGTCCCCCGTGCCTGCCAGGAGCGACTTCTGAGCGCATAGCCAGGAGTAACCCCTGAGCGTCACTGGGTGTGGCCCAAAAACCAAAAAAAAAAAAAATTAGGAATCATGCCTCAATCAAAAATTCTTAGATGTAATTATATTTCACAAAGATTATGTTTATTTCTCTGTGGTTCTGTGTATCATCATCTTATTTTGAATATGCAAAATTGATGGGAAATATGTACTGTGGATGATAAACCCTAAACACGAGGTTAAAATACTCTAAAATTAATTGACACTTTCATTATTCAGCTGGCCTCTAAAATGACTCCATATAAATTATATTGCCATATATAAATCGTTTGAACTTTAGCTGCCACATTTTCCATATAAACCAACATCATCTATAAACAGTGTTAAGTGAAGCGAAAAGTGGTTTCCTATGGAGGGTGGAAATGTGAAATCTCATGATTTTTCAGCCTCATATACTTATATAATCAACATTTCATCACATTTTTAATTAAAGTGATATCAGTGTTGAATGGATACCCAAACTACTGGCTACCCAAAATACACGTTGCAACTCATTTCTAACAGCAGTCCTGTAGCACCTCCTGAGGTTGAATCAATCCCAAACTGGGTATTACCAGGGACTGCATCAGTGCACTGGCTCCATGAAAACTTGACCCATCTGCGAATTTTTGAACAAAAACCTCGGGAGATGACTCAGCCTGTGCAACATTCTGAATTTTAGCTAAAGACTAACAAAACAGGATCAATATAGAAGACTGAAATTTAGATCACAATGATGTAATATAAAGAATTTCATGTGTGCAATTTTAAAAGTTTCTAGCTGATTGCTGGTAAGAAAAAACAGAAAGCTAGTTCAAATAAATATTTCCACCCCAAACCAGAATAATTGCAGTAAGTAAACAACATAATATTGTTGAATTATGTTACATTACTTTATTGTGGCCAGTCTTGGGAGTCTGTTTTATATTTTATCTGTCAAGCACCTCTCGGTTTGTACTAGTCACAGATCATCTGATCAGTAACCACAATTCCATCTGACTAGGAAGAGCTATACTAACGTTCTGAGTTTTCAACAAGACCCAAAATGGTATTTTGATACGAATGAGATGAGATTAGGAAAGGGGAGTCCCACTCCTAAACACATTATTTGACTGCAGATATTCAGGAAAAGCTTTTAAAGGTTAAATTTTTGGGGCCTGGGAGATAGCATGGAGGTAAGGTGTTTGCCTTTCATGCAAAAGGTCATCGGTTCGAATCCCGGTGCCCCATATGGTCCCCCGTGCCTGCCAGGAACAATTTCTGAGCATGGAGCCAGGAGTAACCCCTGAGCACTGCCGGGTGTGACCCAAAAAAAAAAAGTTAAATTTTTATACATGGCTACAAGGGCTAATGTTTTTAGAAGATGATTAAAATCAAATTGCCATCTATTTACAATATAATGCTAGGCAAAAAGACAGAACATGGCAAATACAGGAATATTAAAGAAAAATTTTTACAAACATAAGATTATAAGAATCCAGATACAAAAATACACCACCCACCTGCATGTGATACAAACAGGCCAAGTGAATCAAAGGAATAAAATGTCAGAATAGCAAGGAGACTTGATCCAACAGAAAATGAAAAAAGCGGGATACTCAGGCAAGGTAAAAGGAACATAAGGCAGATATATAAGGAACGTTTCACAGGCCTACACAGACTATGAACTATGAGGAAGGAATATTCTTCAAAAATGTCTTGAATTGAGACCTTAAATCAAGGGGATCAATTATTTACATACACTGACAGTCACCCAATGCTCCTCCCACCTCTCCCTGCTTACAGAAAGAACCACTGCTATAAAGGTGACATTGAGAAAGCACACAACAGCATCCATTACTAACACTATAGTAAACATGATTTTTAGGTTCTGGAGAAATAGTACAGAAAAGGTGCTTGCCTTGCTCACAGCTAACATGACTTTGATTCCTGGCACTATATATAGTCCTTTGAGTCCTACAAGGCGTATTCCCTAAACACAGAACCAGGTGTAAGTCCAGAAGCTCTGCTGCTATGGCAAACAACAACAAAACAAAACAAAAACAATAGAGAAGTGGTCTTTTCATCCCAGACAACAGGAGTTTTCTGTCCCTGTCTTTTTATCTGTGCCCATGGCTCCCCACTTTATGATCAAAGGGATCTCTTTGTCCCTAATTATTGTTTCAGAAAGTCCTTTCCAAAGTGAGCTCACTTGCTATGTTGTTTCAAACCAGGTAATGGCTAGTGTTTGCATGGAAATTGTCCTGCCAAAAGTCTTTGAAGAGTCCTTTATGTGCCAACCTCCTGCTATGAATGTTTCCCTTTAGTTTTCTACATAACAGAATCTCTTCCTGCCATTTACCCTCTGTGCATTCTTAGGCCAAGAAACATTCGTTTTTAGCAGTAAAACTGCAGTGTAGTTATGCAAGTTTGATGTTGATGAGGGTAAGTAGTTGGCACAAATGAAATAGCTCTAGAATTTAACTGCTCAGTATTATGTGCCAAAGTCTCCTGGGCTTTAGGAAATTTGGTTTCCAGCACATATCAAATCTGGCTTGAATTTCCCTGGCTATGTTGATGCCAATACAGGTTCCAAGCTATACATTTGTTTGATTCTATTTTCTCCTTTTCAATCTACTTAGCATATAGTTTTCCTGTGATAGTAAAATTTGGTGTTATTTCAATAGAAATGCCTAGTTTACCTGTCATTTATACATACCATAATATATAACCTCAATTTCCTTTAGCCTGACATTCATTTAACTGGATAGTGAATTTATGCTTGTTCTTTTGTATGTTAACTTCTAGCAATAGGTCTGAAAAGAAAGAAGTTTTAAATCAGTTCCCAGATAATGATTAAAAAGAATCAGTAATAAATTCTATCGCTACTCTCATTGAAGGAAACTGGGGCATTATTTATCAATCCAAGTGTAACAACCCATGTCATTCTGCCAGATCTCAAATAATCTGTTGCAAATTTCCTGTGAACAACCTATTTGGTAGCTGCTAAAATGAACTGGATAGTCCCTGGGGAATGTCTTTATGGCATACAGTTCTTCCTTGTAAGGAGGAGGCCAATGGAAACCGTGGTGCTACCACATTTACCAAGCACAGTCCCTGTAGCTCTGCTGGCTGAGGTAGCTGCTATTAAAATGTTAACTGTGATCTCTGGTACACAAGTAGGTTGTGTGAGTACCACAGATGAAATGTGTGACCCCAGGGATCAATATGGCAGAAATATGCAGGTCACAGGAGCACCACATCTGAAGAGTTTGACACCTCTTCCCCCACAGCAAACACAATAACTAATAAAATGAGACTAGCAAATGCCATGTCTAAAAGTATAAGCATGTGCTTGAGTCCCAATCAGCTAAACAAGAACAATAATAAAGTGGGGGAAGGAGGGAACTGCTTGTATATAACTGGGTACTGTCTATGTCAGTCATAAGCATAGGCATTGCATAGCACATGACAATGGCTATTTTATTTGGGCAAATTCTGTTCTTACTGTAGAAGTAACCTCTTAGGTGATGACAGGAAGGAAGCATGACAAAGAGGGAAGCCCCAAATCATTCATTATTTGTTGGCTGTCACAGAATCAGACTGAGCAACCAAATCTGAGAGAAGCAAGTGAGGACCTAGGAGAAAAATAAATAGGATCAGAAATTTGAAGTCAATCATAAATCCAGTAATAAATTTGAGACTCAAAGACCTGAGAAGCTGGAGGTCATGGATATCCTAGAGGTCAGGCATGTCAAAAAAATAAAAAACAAAAAAATGAAAGCAATGGGCCTTGATTCAATAACAAAAATCCCTTAAGTCCATCAAAGTTATTGTGCTGTTTCAGGCTTGGCTTTCCACAACATGTCATATTCCAAATCCCTCCAAGTGTTTACTTTTCACATAGTGAACAATAGAAAGTCTCTATACTATTCAAAGGCTTAAAAATGTTATTTTTTTCTTACCTATCACAGAGAAGTGATAAAAGTTGACTAATTAGACCTCATAATATCTGTCAGTTTAGTCATAAATTGAAAGTACAGCCCCTACTGATATAATGCCCTATCTGGAACAAGAGCTTTTTTGAGTTCCAACTAGACAGCAATTTAAGACAGAGTGCTGAGGACAACATATGGGCCAAACATATATAAATGGATGAAAGTATGAAAGTGGGACAAGAAGCTAAAATAGATGCAGTCAATTTCTTTATTATAAATAGCAGGTCTGTAATCTCAGGTATATGATTCAGCAATCACTAATGGGAATAATTTCCAATATTGAAAAAGAATAAGTAGCAGATAAAGTCTATGAATTCTTCTATAAAAAAATGGGAAAGATGATGCGGCTAGAGTGATAGTACAGTGGGGAGGATATTTGTCTTGCAAACCCTGGCATCCCATGTGCCAGGAGTGATTCCTGAGTATAGAACCAGGAGTAACCCCTGTACACTTCCAGGTGTGGCACAAAAACAAAACAAAGCAAAACAAACAAACAAAAAACACTTCAATGTCTTAAAAGAACAATAAGCTGTTATTTTTTTTTAAGCTGGAAAGTTGGGGAGAACAGATCTTCTTAGTGGTTCAAGGTGTCATCTTTTGGAGTTGAAATGTTTAAAAATGATGTCTTCTTTCACAACAGTTATCTCAGCTGGTTATCTACAGTAAGTGGGGCTAGCTGGGCCACCTCACCCTCTGCTTTTCTGGATGTGGTGTGGGCATTTTTTTGTAAATAGTTTACTCATTAGCAAGATCCTGTTACATTCAGACAGTTTTATCTGTTTTTCTCCAGAGAATAAAAGTAATGTATCAGGTGTTCTTAATGCTTTGATCTGGAAGTCTGCTCAAGAACATTTTATATTGTTAGTCACAAATCCTTCCCATGTTTAAGTTAAGGAGACTACTAGGACAAGTAGAGTTGGAGTTTTACCACTGTGAATACCTATCCACCACTCCACATTATCCAAATAAGCATTCTTGATCCTTATAAAATTTATTGGGCTGGAAAAGCAATAGCGCTCCTAAAGGTATAAAGTCCAGGATTTAAACCCCAGAACTGAAAACACAAACAGAAAACATTTAATGTTTTTGTTCCTTATTCTCCTTAAAGAGTTATAATCTAGGGCAGAGTGATAATATGAAGGTTAAACTGCTTCCCTTGTAAAAGGCTGATCCTGGTTTGTTTTCTGCACAGCATGTGGTCCCCGGAGCAATGCCAGAGGACACCCCTTCACAGAAAGCTAAAAAGAGCCCCAACTTCTCCCTGCAAAAAGTTGTAACCCCCTCACATTCCATTTTATCACCTTCTCAAAAATGATGCTTTAAGTTTATTTCCTCCAGGGAACCATTCTCATTTCTTCCTTAATCTATGATACTTTGACTTCTAGTGTAACTGCAGTGTTAAAAATAACTGTCTATTTTTTCCTTTTTGTTTTTGGTCCAAAAACAGTAGTATCAGGAACCATATGGTTTCAGTGAGCAATATCAAGGATCCAACATGCAAAGAATGTGCTGATTCCTTTTGAGCCATCTCCTGGACCCAAAATTTCTCATTTTTAACCTAAATTGTGTGCTCTTTATGTTATTCCAAATCGTTTGTTTCTTGTGAATGCCTTCTAGAGAGTGTCTTTTCTTGTTTGACATCTGAGTGATTGTGTAGCCCATCTTTAAACTTGTTCTTTCTTGACACCTTTCTCTAACTCTCTGCTCTGTATTAAGCTAAGTTTTTGCAACACCCTACTTTCAAGATACGTAGTCTATCATTAAATTATCACTATCATACTTTTGTAAAATCTAGAAAGCACCTCTTCTTTTCCATTCCAATTGCTCTTGCACTAGTTCAAATTCCCATTCATACCTCAAAAGGCAAATACAAAAGTCTTTAATTTTATCTTGAACACCATATCTCACTTCCAAGCCTACAGATGATACAAACTGGTACAAGCTTCACAAATAGAGCAATGTAAAACTAAAGCCTGCCCTATCTACCTATTGCCCCTTAGAAAAGCTCAGTGTTATTGTCTTAGTTTGTAAAACATATAAATATGGTCCCTAAAGGTATTTTCAGCTACCACAGCAGATTCCCGTAGCCCAAAATTAGTCCACTACGACATTTCACAGTTTGCTAAAACTGTCATACTATCTTGCCTCTTCCTTCAGTGAATTGCTCTCCATCATGTCTACCTATTGAAAACATTCTTATTCTTTAAGACTGTTTTAAAGCTATATTTATCACAAACCCATCACAGAAGAAATCAATCTTCTGGCTTTCTATGCAAGGGATTTTGTTTACACTTTGCTTTTAGAGCGTATCATGCTGTAAATTATATGTTACGATTTAAGTAGTCCTCATTCGATCATAAACTCTTGGCACTAGGGTCTTAGCACCTACTACAGTTTATAAGAGCTCAGTAGTAGATCTGGGAATATGGTGTAAGTAGTAATAGTTCATAACTAGCATATGCAAGACCCTAAGTTCAACCATGAGATATGAGCACTTATTAGTATAGTTTTGGTGTTCTCAAGCCTCCTAAAACATGTATTGGTCCCTGAGCATATCAGGCCCACATATTTTCAGGCCTAAGTATGACAGCAGTTTGGTAGTGCTGAGTTGGACTGAATATGCATCTAAGGTATATAGTGACTGTTCATTTTTAGCCAGAGTCATGTGAAATGACAACAGTTTCTTCAATAGATACATTTTTAATCTCTTTAGAACAGGGTTTCTAAAATTCTAACTCAGTGAAATTATTCAAGAGTTTAAATATTAAATTAACCTTTAGAGGAACATTTAAAAATATCTAATTAGTATTGTGGGTAAGGTGTTTGTCTTGTCCTGAGTATAGAACTAGGAGTAAGCTTTGAACACTTCTGGTACAGTCCCCAAACTAAACATATAAAAATATCTAAAATATTAAAAATATCTAAATATCAAAAAACACATGTGCATTTCCTTAAATAACCTGGACAACTGCCTTACTCTGCTATCTTGTTTTATGTCTCCTCTCTAGGATTTATCACTAATTGATTCTTATTAAAATTTAATAATGGTATATTTATGACAATTACACTTCCATTTCATAAGGACCATGCAGATATATTACCATTTTAATTAATTATATTAAACAGTACGCAGATAAATCCATAGAATACAATAAAAGATATTGCTCAGTATTTCTTGTAAGAAGGAAATATTTGATTACTCTGGCCTAAACTATAAAAATTTATATTATGTTCCTAGTGAGCAACAATTTAGACTCTAGTTCATTTTCAACAATACATTTCTTTACAAGATGTATAGATAAACCAATATGTCCTTATCTTTCTATAATTTATTTAAAATTTATTTCTCATCTATCTTTGTCTAAGTTTCCAACTTTTGTACAGTAAGTGGCTGAACCCACTCATAAATTCTCTAACAGTAATCAATGTTCCAGAAATAAATATTAAAGAAGTTCTTGTTTTCAAGGAATTCCACAATGAATTGTTGAGCAAATTGAGTGATTAGACTTTGATGTGTTCTTTGGATACTCAGCTTTGCATAAACAGCTCACGTATGTATTTGCGATTTATGATGAAACTGAGTTCCAATGACAGTGAAAATTGATTAGTACAAAAAATTAAAATAAACGTATTCCATGTAAATAAATGAAGTCACTTCTCTTTTAAGTGCTGATAACTTAAAGCACATCAGTATCATTTATAGTAGACCAATTTTAGAAACATATCCAAACAGCATTTGTTGTCACAGGAAAAAGAAGATAACAGGAACTTTCTTCATTCAGTTCTTTCTGTGTGATTTTAACTGCTTTTTTTCAAAACTACAAAACATACCATTAGCATCTTTTACTCTCCATATTTATTTTACTTTTCTTGTTTTTTTTTTTGTTTTGTTTTGGGGCTGTGTCACTCAGGTGGTGCTCACAGATTATGGTAAGGATTGAACCTGGGTCTGATGCGCATAATGCAAGAGCCCTGCCCACTTGGCTATCACTCTCCTGTTTTTCTTTATCACTATATGGTCTCGCTTTAATTCCTTCTATCAGTCTCTTGTTTGAATTCATTTAAGGATATATTTCAGATTTCAAGATAATACCATGTAATGTTCTCACAAGCTTCCCACCACATTACCACAGAGAAGAACATAATGGTGAGTAACCAAACAATGAAGGAAGTAATTCTGTGAATAAAGATGCAATATATTACACACACACACACACACACACACACACACACACACTCACACATATATAGTAGACATATTATATGTGTTCTAAATAGAAATAGAATATTAACATTGGAAAAGTCCTAATAAATTAATGTTTCTAGACACTAATCATCAAAGACTGCTAAGATCACAAAATGAGAGACAGACATAATGTTCCTGATAAATAGACATAATGCCACCTAATAAATAAGCTTGCCAACGTATTATACTGAATCTTATTTTTGGCTCCAGATACCAACTTTGGGAAAATACAAAAGAAGAAGTAACAAGTTATTTTTTTAATCACAGACTGTACATTAATGCCATAAATGTAAGCATGTTTCCCAAATTCTAAATAAAAACAGAATTACTACAAAACCCCTACAGAAGTTTAAAAATTTTAAGATTATAGCAAATTCTATTGATCAATCTGGTTTCTTTGAAAATAAATGGCAAGAAAGACAAAAGATCTCTCTTCCTAATGAGAATTTTGACTTTCACTATTTTAGTGAAACTCTGCCACCCAGATAGGTCAGATACCTTCTGACCTCCATCTGCCAACACCATCCTCTGTCTATGTTCTCTAACAAGACCTAACTATGACCTTGTTAGCAACAACTGGCATAGTTCGAACATTTCCCATTTCTGGAGCTCTTCCTGTCTCATTCATTTCTAATTCCAGTGGTTTCTCTGTCTTCAGTTCCCCTCACTGTTGAAGTGTCCCAGTTCCCAGTGCTGAGTCATGTCACCTCTCCTTGCTCAAAATCTCAGATTCAAATACAAATGCTGATGACACCAAACTGGAAATCTTGACTTTTGAGTCCTAGTTTGTATGTTACATACTTGGCATATTTACTCATTATTCCTTTTCATGTAGCAATATATCCTGTACATGTTTATGGATGACCTAATTCTAGTTAGTTTTTTCTTTTTGTTGTTCTTTGTTTTTTTGTTTTGTTTTTTTGGCCACACCCGATGACACTCAGGGGTTACTCCTAGCTATGTGCTCAGAAATCACTCCTGGATTGCGGGACCATATTGGGATGCCTAGCGATCAAACCGTGGTCTGTCCTAGGTTTGCGCGCACAAGGCTTACACCCTGCACCACTGCTCCCCCCCCTTTTTTTATGTTGTTTTGGGGACTGACCCAGGGCACTCAGGGGTTACTCTTGGCTCTATGCTCAGAATACTCCTGGTCGGCTCAGGAGGTCATATGGGATGCTGGGGATTGAATCTGGATTAGCTCTGGCAAGGCAAACGGCCTACCTTACTGTGCTATCACGTGGGCTCCCACCTATTTAGTACTTTTTAAAGGATGTAATCACTATATTCTATTGGAAGAGTCACAGTTCTTTATTCATGACTTTACAGAAATGAGCTCATTTCAAATTATTTATTTATTATTTTTAATTAAATAACTCTTTAATTGAATCACTGTGAAATAGTTTCAAAGTTGTTCATGATTGAGTTTTAGTCATACAATGTACATCATTAACCAGTGCATTTTCTCCACCACCACCACCAATGTTCCCAGATTCTCTTCCTCACTCCCTCCACCTTCTCCCCTGCCTGCCTTTATGACAGACACCTCTCTCTCTCTTTTCCCTATGGTTTACAACACTGTTACTCAAGGGGTAAAATGCATATACTTTACCATTTTCAACACCCAATACTTGTCCAGAATGATCATTTCCAACATTCACTTTCATTTTGGCTCCTTCTCTGCCCTAATTGTACTCCCCACTATTTGTGGCAAGCTTTTTACTAAAGATTGGTCTTCTTGGTCCTCATCTCTATTGTCTTTGGGTATTTTTAACCATATAATCTTTTTTTAATATCCTACAAATGAGTGTAATCATGCTATATCTCTCCCTTTCCCCGTGATTCATTTTCCTCAGCATAATACTCTCCATATCTATCCAAGTATAAGCATATTTCATGACCTCATTTCTGAATAACTGTATAGTATTCCATTGTGTAGATGTTCCACAGTTTTTTTAGTCATTCTTATGTTCTCAGGTACTTGGATTGTTTCCAGATATTGGCTATTATAAATAGTTCTGTGACATAGGAATGCAGAGAACTTTTCTGCATGGTATTTTGGGGTTCCTAGGGTATATCCCAAGGATTGATATTGCTAGATGATATTAGAGTTCAATTTCTACTTTTTCTTGAAGAATATCATCTTGTTTGTTTTTTTTTAAAGCCTGGAATAGTCAGCATTTTTACCAGCAGTGAATGAGAGACCCCATTTCCCTGCATCTGCACCAGCATTGGTTGTTTTTGTTCTTTGTGATGTGTGTCAGGCTCTGTGGTGTTAGATGATATCTCTTTGCTGTTTTGATTTGCATCATCCTGATGATTAGTGATGTGGAGCATTTTTCATGTGCTTTAAAATGATAATAATAATAATAATAATAAACGTAATTATTATGAAGTTTTTGTAGCACCATTTTTACAGATCTATGTGATTATTTTTGCAGTTTAGATTCCTAATTCAACATGATACTCTCAAGTTCAATGAGTATTTTCATTCCCAGTTTCATATATTTAATGAAAGTCCCATGGCATTGCACTTACAAGCTCAAATTATTATAAGTATTCTTATATTTAATAATTCCTCCTACTATATAAGTAGACAATAAATAAACTTTGTTTTGCCTTGAAATAACTATTTGTGTTTATTTAATGACTAGTGAAACAAAAGTCGGTGGGGTGAGATGGGGTGGACCATACCCAATGGTGCTTGGGGGTTTACAACCAGATCTGTGTGTTGGATGAGTGTTTGTTGGGTGGAGTAGTACACACTGGTGAGACTGAGGGAATTTTCTATACTGGAGATCAAACTATGGCTTTTTACATGTAAAGCATACACTCAATTCTCTTAGACTCTGAATGCATAGAACATTTCTACTTGTAGTCCTTGACCATATGTACTTGACAAGTTTTATTTTCATGTTTCTTTGTGCATGATTATAACAAAACACCCTACTAAGTTTTGAGAAGACATATTTTAAAACATATAGAACCAATAGTATTACAAAAAAATTGGGGGGGGGGAGCTTTCGATTCTGTATTCTATGTAAAAGCACAAAACTCATTCATATGCAGGCATTTCAATAAATAGTGATAGGACACTTATATTCAACCTGGTACAGTACTCTCTCTGTCCTTGGAGGCAAAGATAAGTATGAGAGTATCCTTGAAATTTGTAGCATTTTCACATAATTTTTCATATCAGTATCCTAACAGGAAAAAATGTTAAATTCAAATGACCTGGTTGGCAGCTTGATATAAAAAATTATAAGTTTACAAAGTATTAGAATACAGATCCAGAAATTAGATTATCAATGCTAAGATAAAACTTTTAATGACAAAATAAAATATATGCAGGCACCAGCTAGATTTTCACCATAATAGGTAAATTGTTTGCAGGTTAGCACTAAGCACATAACAGATTTATATAATAAAAATGTGTTGAGGTTTCAACAGCGAAAACAAATTTAATTTCCTTAGCAGTCAGGAGAATATGCATGAAAAGTTGATAAATTGCTTCTCTCACTTCTTAAACCTCCGCCTGTAGCTCCTCCGATGGTTTAACAAATGGCTCAGTCCACTGGGAGACTGTGTTTGATTTCTCAGATGCATTCACTCATAAAGGAGTCGTGGTTTGTAATGAAATCACTCCAAATATTAAAAGCAAATGAGAGTGAGAATCATGTGCAGTTCTCTGCAAAGCTGAGAAACAAAATGCTCTCATTTTAGACACCTTATCAAATGCTCCAGAACTGAAAATAATTCAGTTCAGGATTTTACACCCAACATCCCAGATGCCTGCACAGTTGGGAAAGTGTGGCTGTCCTGATTTTGATACACAAAGGAAATATTTATGAGACCAAAGTGAAACTTCTTTTCCTCCACAATTACACAGTTTCTGGAGACATTGGTCATATAATGGTGGACTCTTTTGATCGCAACACAACAGTAACTATTAGCAGAAGACACTCAGTAAGTAATATTCCTATTTGGTCAAAGTAGCATTATCAAGTTGGAGAAGGGATTATTATAATTTTATTTTCCAAGATGCTAGAAATCATGGGGGGTTGGGTGGGGAGTGTGGGCATTATATAGGACAACTCTGAGCTAGTAAGAATGTTTTTTTTTTCTAACCAGGATATCATGGTTAGCAAAGCTTTACCAGATAGAGTTTAAACATTCATGTGCAAATTTGGTTCTAATAGCTGTAGTTTTTGCCATCTCTAATTAGGAGTAACCTCAGCACCTGCTGGTTTGGAAAAGCTGTTTAAGGTGAATGAGAAAGTCCAAATGCATACTCTAATCTGGACATTTCTGTGGCATCTTGACTTAAGATATTGTTTCTACCTTGTTTCTTCTAGGCATTCTTAAAGCTATTTTAAGGGTTGGACTTTGCTCCAGGGCCCATTGCAGTTGAGCTGAAAATGTTAGGCAGTCTTTGGCTGGAAGCAAAGATGAATGGGTCACTTTAACTTTCTGATTTATATGCAAGTGCAGGTCTAATGTTAAGTTCCTTATAGGCTGAGCTTTGGGCTTTGCTGAACTTTTGACTCACAATGTAATTGACTGCAGTTTAGAAGACCAATAGAAAATTCCCTATAGTTTGTACTTAATCTCTCCTCTCCCTGGACTCCTATCCACTGTCCAAATAAATCTAATCTAAACACTCAGTATTATGAATGCGACTTACGTGTTACAGGATCTTTGCAGATCTAATAAATCAAGAATATCAAGATATGATCATCTTGTATTCAGGGTAGGGTCTCAATCAAATTATCAGTGCCTATAAAAGATGAAAGAACACAAAAACACAGAAAATAATGGTTAAAATATAAATAGTATCTCCAACCAAGCTGAAGGATTCAAGTGTTTCTAGTTGCCACCATAAGCCAAGAGAGGCATGTGCTCTCTGAACTTTCAGGGAAAACTAACCCACTTACTACCCTCGTTTGAGACTGCTGGCCTCTACAGATGTGAGTGCAAAATCTCTATTGTTTAGCAATCACCTTTTTTGGGGTAACTTGTTATGTCTGCCTTAGGATGACCTCATCCCATGATCCTGATTCAAGAGGTTGATAGTCTCTGTGATAGCTACATTAGTGCTTCTAAAAATTACCAATTAGGTAATTACCTCTTAAGGCAGTTGGGGTACAGAAAACAGAATGCAGGGTTCAGAGTAACAGACCTTGTTAGTTGCTTATAATTGCCAGTTCCCTCTAGATTTTCTTCAAGTGAGATCAGATTAGCATAGGAATATGAAAAATAAGTCAGGTTGGATAAGTTATCAATCCTGGTCTCACACTATAATTATTAGGGGAAGTTTAAAAATATATATTATTGATAAGATGTCACCCCAAGTAATTAGTCTGATATTCAGTGGTGGGTATGGGTGCTTTATAAAATTTCCTAGGCACCAATTCACACACAGTAGTATAAGTATTTTTTAACTCTGGGGTCACATATGGTGATGATCAGGGGCTACTCCTGACTATGCACTTAGAAATCACTCCTAGCTACGGGAACCATATAAAACGCTAGGGATTAATCTGCAGTCCTTTCTGGATCAGCCATATGCAAAGCAAAAGCCCTACCGCTGAGCTCTGTCCCCTAGCATGACTTTTATGAGAAAAAAACAATCACATACAGTACACACAAAACAAACCTATAAAGTGTTAGGGTACAGAAACAATATTTAAAAATATGCTTATTGGACCCATATGCAAACAATGATTTAGAAGAGGCAGAAAATATTCCATTCGTAACTGTCAAAAATCAATTTAACAAAGGAGTTGAAAATTTACATAAGAACCACCATATTACCATTATAAGCAATGGAGAAGACCTGAAAAGAAAAAGAGGCCGGAGCAGTGGCACAAGTGGTAAGGCATCTGCCTTGCCCGTGCTAGCCTAGGATGTACCGCAGTATCCCATATGGTCTCCCCAAACCAGGAGCTATTTCTGAGCACATAGCCAAGAGTAACCCCTGAAGCCCAACCCCCCACAAAATAAGAATAAAAAACAAACAAATTAAAATAAAAACCTGAAAAATATTCATTCTCCTAAATTGGAAGAATTAATATAATTAAATTGACTATTTTACCCAAAGCATTATACAGAAACAGCACATTCTCTATCAAAATCTCAATGACTTTTTCACAGAAATAGAACAAATACTACTAAAATTTATGTGAAATTATAAACCACTAAAGAGCTAATAAATTATGAAAAATAAAAGTTGTCACTTTATACCATACAAAACTTTTCATACTATATAGTTAGATTAATCAACAACATTGTAATAAAAGAAGATTCTCAGACCAATTAATTGAATTAGAACCCAGATGTAAACCCTCAGATAAAAGACAGTTAATTTCAACAAAGGAACCAAGAACATAAAAGGGGGAAACTCTGACCAATAATTTTGGAAAATCTGGTTAGCTTATGCAAGAAAATGGGAAAGGGGAAAGATAAATTGTAACTATATTGAACACCATGTACACAGGATACTCTAAAATGCATGAAAGCTTTTGATGTTAGACCTGAATTCAGAAAATGCATAGAAGAAAACAGGCAAAACACTTCATTAATATGGGTTCAGAGGTGACTTCAACTTTTTTTCTCCACTGGCAAGAATAAAATAAAAGCAAAAATTAACAGCTAAGACTATATCCAACTAAAAGGTTACTGTCATGCAAAAGACATGGAAACAAATAAACCCCTACCACATGGAAAAAAATAAATGCACATCATTTATCTAACCAAAAACTAATATTAAAGCTGCTAAACCATTCACAAAACTCAGCAACACAATTTAAAAACAACTTCATCAAAAAATGGAGAGAAGAGTTACGCATACAATTTTCCAAAATGTTTACAGTTGACCAACAGACATATGAAAAATTGTTCACCACTATTTATTATCAGGGAAATGAAAATGAAAATGACAGTGGGACATCACTTCATACCAATAAGAATATCCTATTTTAAAAGTAATGCTCAGAGGCAACCTCTGCTGGTAAGGATTTCATAATATGGAAATTTCATTGAAATTTATTGCTAATGGGATTTTAAATAATTTTGGCCTCTATGAAAAGTAATGTGGAGATTTTTTAAAAATCAAAATCCTTTCTCATAATTATAGTTTTAAAACAAAAAAGTGAAAAATAGAATTACCTATGATTCAGCAATTCTATCCCTTTTTATATATCTTGAAAGGTAAATAAAACTAATCTTAAGAGATAAGTTTCATTGCAGTGTTATTTTTAATAACTAAGATCTGGAATAAACCCAAGATGAGTAGTTAAAAAAATTGTGGCATATATTGGGACCAGAGAGATAGTAGAGGAGGAATGCACATGCTTAATATGTAACTAACCCTTGTTTCAATCCTCAACACAGCCAGAAGTGACCTTAAGCATAGATCAAACAGTAATCCCGAGCACTGTTGGATATAACCCTAACCCTTTTCCCCAAACAAATTGTGGTATGTATACACAGAGGACTACTACTTAGCTATTAAAAAGATGGAGTCTTGGGGCCAGAGAGATAGTACAGCGTTAAGGCGTTTGCTTTAGGCGCAGAAGGATGGTGGTTCAACTCCTGGCATCCCATATGGTCCCCTGAGCCTGCCAGGAGTGATTTCTGAGCATGGAGCCAGGAGTAAACCCTGAGTGCACATGGGTGTAAACCCCTCTGAAAAAAGATGGAGTCTTGGATTTTGTTTCAGCATGAATGGAACTAAATGGTATTGTGTTGAGTTAAACAATTCTGTGATAAAGACAAATATTAAATGATCTGATTCAAATGTGGTGTACAATTTTTAAAAGAAAGGAAAAATATGTAGTGCAAACAAAAAGTATTACATTCTGACAATAGAATGGAGATTATCCAGTGAAGGGGACATAAATTGCCCAATGAATAGTGATAGAGGAATAGTGGAACTTTCTTTGTGGACCTGCTGTGGTAAAATTGTACCTGTAAAACATAAACATTTAAACACCTCCAAGCATTTGTTACCTTAGTATAAACAGAACACAAGGAATTCACAAGTATTGACAAGACTGTTGAAATACTGGAACTTCGGTGCATTACTGGTAGGATATTGAATGATGCAGTCACTGTACAAAGTAGAATGAAGTAATTTCCTTCTGGGATGCAGTATTTAGGGTTTGCTCCTGTGCTTAGGTATCACTCTTGCAGGGGTTGGAGGATCATAGGAATATTGGGAGTTGAACCAGGGTCAGTTGCATGTAAGGCAAGTGCTTTAATGCTGAACTATTTCTTCGGGTCCTAGAGTTGCTTCTTTAAATAAAAATTCTTGGGGCTAGGGTGGTGGCACAAGTGGTAGAGCGTTTACCATTTACCTGCACGCACTAACCCTAGGATGAACAGTGGTTCGATCCCCCATTGTCCCATATGTTTTCCCAAGCCAGGAGTGATTTCTGAACACAATGTCAAACGTTACACCTGAAAGTCACAGGGTGTGGCCCAAAGGAAAAAAAAATTCTTCAAAAATAAAAGCATGCATCATTCTTCTACACTATCTCTCTGGTTCCAATATAATATATTTTTTTATTTTTAGTTATGAGAACAAAGATACAAAGAAAGAGGGTAAGGTAAGGTTACAGTGGAAGGATAGTCACCCATAGGCAGAGGAAAGGCTGAGCGCATGGCTGCTGTTGTTTTTTGTTTTTTTTTTTAAGGACTCTGGGTGCTCAAGGAAGCTGGTCTCTGGATTCGCCTTGGTCTTACCAGTGCCTTGGTCTTAGCAGCTCGGTGGAAGAGGCGGAAGCTGGTCCCCGGAGATGCTTTGGTCTTTAGTGGCTCAGGGTTTCCTCGGTGTAGCAGCTCAGCGGCAAAGAGGTTGGGAAGGGCCAAGCGCACGCCTGCTAGTATTTCTTACAAAGTACTGATTTGGAATTCAATGGTTATAAGGCGAGCACGGCCGGGGAGCGCCGCGCTTTTTGGTTGAGGGTCTTGGAGCGTTTGCAGTCTTAGGTGCTTGTTGGCCAGGTGAGCAGAGAAGAAAGAGAAAGGAGTAGGCCGCATGGTTGGCGTCTTTATAAGTCTCTGGGCTCATTTTGGGGTTGATTTCAGATCTTGGTTATTGAAAATAACACTACAATAATCTGGTGTGTATATATCTCTTAAAATTCGTTGTTTACTTTTTAAAGAAAGGTTATTAAAGACATTAATAATCATAACAAAGAATCACCATATGCTCAGCAATTTCATTTCTAGGTGTCTACATCAAGAACTAAAAATAGGAAGAATGAACATTTATCTGTATATTTGTACAATAGCCCAAACTACAAACAGTTCAAATGTCCATTCGTTTTGTGTAGATGGAATATTATTTATTCTTAATATGAAGGGAATTTTTCATCCATCCTACAATATGAATAGACTTTGAGGATAATAATGCCAAATGAGAAAAAAACAGACACAATGTGAGAAATATTATATGACTCCACTTACATAAAGCAACTACAAACGTGAAATTCATAATAATAGGAAATAAAATGGTGGTTTCCAGGGAATAAGAGAAAAAGAAAAGGAAGTGTTAGTATCTAAGGGATAGAGAATTTTAGATTTAGAGATGTGGTATCGATGTTTGCACAACAGTCAATCTATACACCACATTGTATGCCTTTTTTTTTTTTTTTACTTTTTTTTACAATGCTAGGGATCAAACTCAGGGCTCACACAGTGATTGAAATGCTCTATTGTCCACTGCTGAGTCACATTCCTGGTCCCCCAAATTGTACAATTGAGTGTTGTTAAAATGTTTTAAAAGGAAAGGATTTTTTGTTCTGCATATTTTACTATAATAAAAACCATTTTAAAAAACAACCCCCATGTTCTTTACATGACTGAAACCCAACTACAATCATATTTATAATCAAGGTGTTTAAATAAAGATATTAATATAAAAAAGAAATTTTAGGAGGACAACTAAGGCATAAAATATTAATAGAGGGCATAGGTTAGGCTAAGTGGTACTAAGAATTCAAGTGTATTATGAGTACAGGGTTACTCTCTCTCTTATATATATAAGTATATATATATATATATAAGTATATATATATACACTTATCATTAGCATCTCATTATGCAGTGAGGAGTGAGAGAGTTATTAAGTATTTTGGTCTGGATATTCTTAGTTGGGGATGTACCTTAACTGGTTAAAGTGAGTTCGTCTGAGAACCTTACTATCAGGATCTGATAACTGCAAGAAATATAGACTATTTCTCTTTGTTAAAAAAAAAAAAAACACCAAGCCCCTCCCACACACACACAACATACACAATCTTCTTGAACAGTTCTGACAATCAGAACTGAGAAACAAGAATAAGGAATACTGGAATCCAGGAGACTAAGGCAGACTGGCCGAGAATGCAGAGACCAAATCAAATGCAGCTCCAACTTTCCTAGACGGTTCCAATGCCTAGACCTAGATTCTGGGAGATAGCGTCAAGAACAGAATTAGTGCAGGGCAGTCATGAAGGCCAGCATGGAGCCAACATCAAGAATAACTGTCATGGAGTAGCAGTGTTCTATTATTTGCCTGGTTTTATAAATTTAGACTTAATAATTTACCTATTATTTTCCTTCCCAGCAGAAAAGGCCTGGTCCCCATCAACAGGCAGACAACAGGCCTGTGGTAAAGGGAAAAGAGAGAGTGTCCCACAGGTGACTTGGGAGACTAAGAACCCCATCGGTGATTGCGCAAATCTGCTTCTCTGTGCTCACACTGTAACCCCACAGATTCTTTTTTTCTTTGTGTCTAGAAAAGCCCTGTGAAATCTCAACGATTAGCCCCCTAGGTAAGCCCCCATTCTGCACATCAACCCTTGAGTGGAAGGGCGGTAAGGGGGAGCCGTGAGCCTTGCATAAGTCTGACGGGCGGGCGGTGTAGTCTATCGATCTATTTCCAGCACAGAGTGGGCTGCAGGCAAAAGTTGAGCGAGGGTGCGTGGGTGCCTGGAGAGGGCGTGTGGGAACAGATATTGTTTCTCTTCGCTTCCCTTCAGAGAGAACCGTTTCTCACCTTGTCCACAGGCATGTGCCAACATTGTCCTGGAAATGGACACACCTAGACTGGCGTTAGGACTCCCTTTTTCTTAAAGGTGATACCCAGTCAAGTCAAAAGCAAATGTCAATGCTTTCAGGTTAAAAAGACTTCAGTAATGTTGTCAGGAGGGAAAGAAAACTTTTACTGTGGGTAAGTTTTTCTGCAGACACCCGCTGCCTCTGCAACCCCACTGCCTGGCCTTGCCTCAACCTGGCAAGGCTTCATGAGTGCAGGCAGGGAGCTCCCCAGCATTGCTCAGGAGAGGAAGTGGAGGAGTGGGAACAGGGTTTCACCTGATAGATGCTGCCAGCCCCCAGCTGCAGCTCAGGCGTAGAAGGAAAGGATTTCACCTCTCCTGTTTCAAGCAGGTTACTGAGGACAGCTGAAATGCTTGCTATAAATAAAGTCAGAGGGGGAAATGGTTGATCTAGAGCATCCGGATTGGCTTTATGAGAAATCCTGGGTTTCCTAGAGACTGATAGTTAGACTTGCACATAAATGACCTTTAATCGAGCCTAATGTTCAGGGTGGGGTGGAGCAAGGGCTTCCAGGTTTTTTTGTTCTTCAGGAAGCAACTCAAAAATCTGGAGTGGCTGCAACTAGGTAGAATCTACTAGATCAGAAAATCCTGTGGCTGGGCTGTCTGCCTGCAGACTTTTTATAAATGGGAACAGGGCAGGGTGCATTCGGACTGCAAGGCTTGCAGGTCTGTCACTTGGGCCTGATGTTCAGAGTCTTGATTTCTGATGGACTCACCATGAGACCATCTAGGTCTTCTCTGTTTGTTGAACTGTAGGTCCACTTGGAGCTGCTGGGCAAATGACCTAGCCATGACCTATTGTGACAGTGAAAAACAAGTAATCAGGCAAATAATTCCTTCTAAATTCCTCACCATTTTCATCAAGATATACGAAGGTAAACACAACTGTCTTCTCAATGAATACCTCAGTGTTCAGTGAACTTTGTAGTTTGTTTTAGGGCTTCTTCAGAGGTGGGACTAAGATAGAGCCAGTTTAATAACCTGCATTTTTTGAGAATTATTTCATCTTCTGACTGATCCATCTATACCATAAAACAGACCTTTGGAGAGATTTGGTGGTTGGAGACAAAAATTTGGTTAAGACCAGATCACACCAATAAGCTTTTTTTATCTACCTTACCTTCTTTTGCATCTTTCATGTAGATCCTGGATCCTTGAAGCAACTTCCCACAACCTCCTGAAGCAGGATTTCACCCTGTAGTTTTGATATTTTAAATGAATAACTGTGATCCTATTTATTCACACAATAAATATTGGGCTAGAGCAGTGCTTCTCAATTATTTTCTGTCATGCCCTACTAGGAAGAAGAAAACATTTTCGTGCCCCCCGTGTGACTGTAAATAGTATCTTTATTAAAAAACTTTAACCTGAAAACAAAAATATATAAAATAATTTGAGCTGATTTTTTAATCAGAGGATGTCTGGATTAATGGCTACAATGAGCATGTTTTACAATGCATAGCTTTTCTAAGCGGAGTTTGAATCAGGACACAGAAACTCTCAGCTCCAGAGACATATAGAAACATAAACTCGGGGCTTAGCTTGTTATGACAGTGTTTGCCAAGGTCAAATGCGCCCCCTTTATAAAACCTCAACCCACCCACCCCCAGGGAGCATGCCCCACTATTTGAGAAGCACAGGGCTAGAGTGATAGTACTGCAGTTACTGCACTTACCTTTCATGCAACTGGTCCAGGTGACATCACATATGAACCCACGTCTCTGCCAGGAGTAGTTCCCGAGTGAAGATTCAGGAGTTATCTCTAAGCATCACTGGCTATGGTTTTAAAACCTAAACTAAACTAAAATAAAAAGATCATCTTGGTTTTAGATGGTGCTGTGCTCATTCTCTAAGAATCTCCTCGTTATTATTTTCTTTATGAGACATTATTTCACATTAAATCAGTGAAGAAGAATTGGAGGTCACAAAGAGCATCACATCTACATTGGTGTCTTGGTTTGCTTAACAGTTACTTAATATGATAAAGTGAACCTACAGAAAGTACATTTGACATGGAACTGGACCTGAGGTCAGAGTCAGACCAATTTACCAGTTATGTGACTGAGTCAGGGAAGCAAACACTTGAGTTACTTTCATGTGAGAATGTCCTGGTCAACCTGTGACTTCCTCCTCAGGAGAGACCCCAAACCAGCACTGGCCAGGCAGGTCAACCCCACACTCCTGCATGGACACCAGAAGATGAAAAATGATTGTGATAGTTAAAAGCAACTATGTGTGTGAAAAGTTTGTTCCCTAGCACTAGACTCCAAGTTTAAACAATTTTTACTCATTTTCTGTTTGTAATATTTTTTCAGTAAAATTCCTCTGTGTTGTATCGTAGAACCTTCCATGTGCTTTAGGATTCAACCCTAATATCAATTCTAAATTTTTTTCAAAAGTGGACGAGAGCAGTGGCGCAAGTCGTAGGGCATCTGCCTTGCACAAGCTAACCTAGGACAGACCTCAGTTCGATTCCCTGGCGTCCCATATAGTCCCCCAAGCCAGGAGCGATTTCTGAGTGCACAATCAGGAGTATCCCCTGAGCGTCACCAGTTGTGGTCCAAAAAAACAAAATAAATTTTTTTCAAAAGAGTTTTTCTTAATTATATCAATCCAATATCTATATAATTTACTTAATATATAAGAGGATTTATTCTTTGTTTTTATATTTTGGATTGCTATACCTGATGATACTCAAGATTTGACCTGGCTCTGTGCTTGAGCCATATACAGTGGTGGTGCTTGAGGACCATATACAGTGCCAGGATCAAATTGGGGTTGGCCATTTATACTAAGGATTAAATGTCTTAATCCCTTCTGGCCCTTAGAAGAATTATAATTACTTCTATTTTTGTCAGAACTCTTTCAGGACTATGGGAATGTTTTTATTTCTTTTCTTTCTTTTGACCAAGGTTTACTCCTGGCAGTGCTTAAGGTTTACTCCTAGTTCTAGGCTCAGCATCCTTCCTAGTGGAACTTAGGAGGACATAAATAGTGCTAGGATTGAATCTTGGTCAGTAAATGCTTTCACTTCTGTACTATCTCTCCAATTCTAATATGAATGATCTAAGCAGTAATTTTCATTCCTTTTTATCTGAAAGTCAGACCAGCCTGGGTTCATAGGCCAATGGTTGAAACCAAAAAACAGCCAAACAGCAGATTGCTATTTTCAAAATTTATAAAATCATAGCACTATTATGTATTTCCAGTAAATATTTGTTAAAAGGATGTTATGGGTGATCAGTGATAGACTGTGGTACAAAATTGGCCATGTTAATAATCTCATTTTAATGTTTCATTTTCAGGCATTTTATGTTCATTTTTTTCTATCTCAAAACTTTAGCAATATAAACTTGCTCTATTCTCTCTTTTCTTCCTGCCTACAGCATCTAATATAGTGCAAGATAGTCAATGTGTGCTCAATAAGGTTTGACTGACTAAGCATTTAATACCTTAAAACAGAAATTCAATAACTGTAGTACAGTGACCTGAAAGAGAAATGTTTCTCCTGTGTGTCTAATGGATTACCAAGGAATATCTTAGAGCTGGATTTTAGAAATAATTGTCAATGCCAAACTCAAGGACATAACTATTGCCAGTCTGCCCCAGAGAAAAAAGATAATACAAAAAGAAACCAGCACTCAGTCTACCGAAATTTAGCTACACTCCTTGGATGTCTAAGTCTTGCTGACTCATATTCCACCCAATATCAAAGATTTCCTTTTATAAGAGTGAATCTATATGAATCATGTTAATGGTAAGGCTATCAAATTCCTGTTATAGCAACACTAGTAAGGTTCAGCTGTAGTCAAGTCACTCCAGCTGCAGGTGACTGCTGTGTCTGTTCACCAAGAAAGCACCATATGTCTATAAGATGTCTGTACATTGTCCTGGAGACACAAAGCACATCCTCTAAGACACAAAGCACTTCACTCCAGCTCTGCAGAAGAATGGACCATTTCTCTTCATGTTCCTCTATCCGTGCTGTGCTGTGACCTTGACTCACTGACTTACTTCTGGATGAATTCCCTTTCATCCACTCAGATCACACTTATGAACTTGTGATTAATTAATTTCTTCTCAACTTCCAAAGGAGGAGTCTTATTGAGGGTAAATGCTGATATGACCCAATTTTTAATAAAGAAATGAACTCACATTTTAAAAAAAGTAATCTAAGCTATGGTGATAAAATTGTTCTTCAAAAGTACTACTTTATAATATCTGAGATGATATTCAGTAATAAAAATAATTATAGTTTTACAAAATGAGGTTAAAAATATAAAGGTAAGTAACATAGTAAATATTTAAGATTTAACATATATAAATATTTACCATTTAGATTTTAATAATGTAACAGAGCACCAAAGTAGAGTTTTTATTATTGTTTCTGGATTATCTGTCAGATGTAAATGTCTCTAATTCAATTATATTTATATTGTAGGTACATTATTAACTCACTGATTATTTTTGTTTTATAGTCAATTATATTTATATTATGAGCACAATAAACTAATTTCACAAAATAAAGAAAAACTGTATAAAATACAGTATATACAAAAGGGCTAAAGTTAAGATTATTAATAAAAGCAGAGCTTTTAGAAAGTAAATTTGTCAGAAAATCAACATGTGTCATGGAAGTTTTTTGAAATTTGTATGCACACAATGAATTAAATGATTTTTGAAGTTTTTTTTTACCTCGAAACTTACTTAAATTTTAATAATTTAAATATTCTAAAAAATCTGTGATGTTTTATTTCAAAATTCAACAAAGAAGAACAAATGAAGCATGGCCATCTTTATGATATTCAAATGTTATTTATTAAGCTCTCATTGCTTTTAGAAAATCATATTAAATCACAAATAACAATAGGGCATGTTAAAAATTGATGGGGTTATGAAAGGGCTCCATGGGACATTGGTGGAGAGAAATGGGAATTCTTGTGGTGGGTGGTGTCAGAATAAGGTGCATGAACAGTAGAACTAACAGTATTGTAAACCATGATACCTCAAAGAAAATGGTGGTAAAGAGATAAATCCTTGTATAGCTTCTGTGTTCATTCTCATGTCTGTCCTACTTTTCACTTAGGCAATTCCTTACTTCTTTTATATTTGGAAATTACTTATTACTGGTCAAAAATCACTCTAATGCATAAACAACTTAAATTATAGATAGCTAACAATAATAACTTGCTACAAATAGTAAAACAGGTGTAGAAATGTTTAATAACATTCGTCACCACACAGAGATGACAGAGTCAGATGCCAAGTTATAATAGTTTGATTCCAAAGCTTAAATTCTTACTGCACTACTTTGAGAGGGATTACAGGTCTTGTCTCCATTAGAAGATCTTCCCATAGGCTGGAGAGACAGTATGGAGTACATGTTCTTACCTTGTATGAGACCAACTCATTTTTATTCCATTTTAATCCCTGGCACTGTTCAGATTCCCTCAGCACTGCCAGGAATGACCTCTGATGCTTAGAGTCAGAAGTAAGTCCTGAGCATAGCTGGGTGTAGACTGTCTTCCCAGATAATAGTAAATATGTTAAATAAAAGGTCTTCCCATTTTTCTGCCAACACAAATATCATTCCCTTATCTCAATCAAAACTTTTCCACATATATAACTATTATTAAATACTGTTTTATATTATTACATATAGTTTTTAAGTATGTGAAATTTGTTTCTTCACCAGACCTTAAACTTTTAAAGGTAGGTTCATGTATAATATATACCATATTATTACATAAAAATAAAATATAAAACTGAAGCAATAATTGAAAGGCTGAGCACATATTATGCATGCAGGAGGCCCAGACTCTTAGGTCCCTGAACACAAAAGCTATAATCAGGCCATGAATATTGCCAAGGTACGTCCCTAAAACATAGAAAAAAAGATAAGTTATACATGTATAGTACAGATAAATAGATATACATGGACAATGATTTTTATGTACTATATGAAATGGACAACGATGTAGAGAAACAATCATTGTACAGATGTTAGTGGGAAAGGTGATGATTTAGATAAGGAAAAGAATATGAAGGTTCTTATAAAACTATAAATTGAACTGTACATAAGATCCTGTAACACTATTTTGGGAATATATCTACCAAAGGGAAATTAATTCAGTACCTGAAAGAGATATCGACACCTCTGCTTAGTGCAGCATTATTCATAAAATTAAAATACAGAAACAAGTGTGGAAATGTGGTTTTGAGGTAGAGTACTTGTCTTGCATGTGTGAGGTCATGAACTTGACTCCTGGCACCAGCAAAATAAAAAAAAGAAACAAACTAAATGCCCATAAAATAAAGGTACAAAGAAGTTGAACACTTATGAGAGGAAGTAGGGTGTGTTGCGGGGAGGGACACAAACACAATGGTGAATGGAAGCAGACATTGGTTCAGGGTGTTATGCATGAAATCTTATATTAATAGTTTTATAAACATGATACCTAAAATAAAATTTAAAAATGAAAAAAACATGACCTCACTAATAATTAACTTAAAAAAAATAAAGTACACTGAAGTTGAGTGGTTATTAGGGGTAGGAATGTGGGGATATAAAACACTCTTGGTCAAACATACAAATTGTAGGATGAACAAACTTTGAGATCTGATTGATGAAACTGTAATTAGAATATTGTATTGTATATTTTGGAACTTAATAAGAATAAAATTCAAGAAGCCACATTACAAGCACAGAAAGTATAATAATATATAGACAATATAACTAACTTGACCATAGTAACAATTTCACTGTGCCTGGATGTTTCAGATCATCATGTTGAATATACTAAATATAAATATTTAGGAGGAACAGCCATTTATTCTCAGTGTTTTCTCCTGGCTCAGTGGTCAGGGATTGTTTCTGGCGGGCTTAGGGGACCAGATCTGATGCTGGGGATGAAACTTGGGTTGGTCACTTACAAAACAAACCGTTGCTTTGGACCTGAAATATATAGTTTTTTGAAAAGTTAATAACATATGAAATATGTGCTCAATAGTCCTAAATTTAACAAACAATTAGTATTAGTTTGTATATAAATACTAAATAGAGGGCTGAAGACACAGAGCAGAGGATAGTGTTTGATTTACATGTGACTAAGCAGGTTTGATATCCAACATCCCATATGGCTCCCTAGAAGTTTTTCTTGAGTATAAAGGCAGAAAGAAGCCCAGTCCGCAGTCAGATGTGGCCCCCAAAATAAGAACAAAGTATTAAATAATACAATAGCATTGAGTATGACCATTTAAAATAGTTACTAGTAAGATATTTAGCACACTTAGTCGTGCACCAAACACTTTAAATTTATTAACTTACTATTCTTGGAACTTATTATAATATAATTAACTAGTAGCTGACTGTATTCTTTTTTTTTTTGTCCCCAATTTCCAATCCAGACCAGGCAAGGATCTGGGTTGAAGTGTATATAGGGTGCGTTTACTGTACCTCCTTTTTCTATACAGTCTGTGTGAGGAACACAGCCTGTGGTAAGAATTGGGAGGCCTTATTTTTTTTTTCCTTCTTTTTTTTCCCCACCTTTTTTTTTTAATTTAAGCGTTTTGATTACATACGTGTTTGTGATTTCGGTCATGTGAAGAACACCCCCTTCAACAGTGCAACATTCCCACCCCCAATGTCCCAAGTCCCCCTCCCTCCCACCCCACCCACACCTGTACTCCAGACAAGTTTTCCAGTTCTCTCATTCATTCACATGATTATGGTGGTTTTCTGTGTGTTTGTTTTTGTAGCTGCACTCACCACTCTTTGTGGTGAGCTTCATGGAGTAAACTGGGAGTTCCAGCCTCCTCTCATTAAGTCTGATGATTGTTGCAATGATGATTTTTATTTTCTTTAAAACCCATAGATGAGTGAGACTATTCTGCG
>PVKC010006593.1:0-30847 GCA_004027635.1 Crocidura indochinensis
GAATCTGTGCTTTGGGGAAATTTTATCACAAGGAAAAACGCACTTGCTGCTGGGCTTGGGATCCACAACTTGAAATCCTAAACTCCGTAATAGGAAGAACTTGAACTTCCTAAACTCTGTAACAGGAATGAGGGGATCTGCATATCGATTCAGTGGGATGAGTGAGCAAGCGCCTGTCCTTCTGGCTGTGAAAGAATCCTTTTGGCAGAAGAGAACCAGTTTGCTCCTTAGATGGGAAGACGTAGTAGGGCGAAGCCTGGGCCTTTACCACCTTAGTACATCCGGAGTGGTGAATGCAGGGTCCTTCCTGGAAGAGGGACAGCTATTGAACCTACCATTAACTAGGCTGGATGTAGTGCAACCACCGAGCACTTACACCCAAGTTGCCATGGCTATTCGGGTGGCTGCTGTGGCCACTGATGGATTGGTCTTTCTTAAGTGACCCAAGTTTGGGTGACTTGCCACGCAGCCAACTGAACTGTACATCAGACCTTGTGGTGACTGGCATTCCAGCTGAAGTCCCACACATCAGGAAGAGTGTGATGCAGGAAGGATGCCATCAGGAACAGTCATTAAACTCTTAGGAACAATCAACTTGTAGGATTTTCTGACAGCTATGGAATATGAAAAGAGACTATTTCACACAATTGGAAAATGGGAGAGTACTCATCTCAAGAACTTTTAAAGAACCCTAGAATGGTCACCAAAATTGCTGTTATTTGTGGGCTATTTATTTCAACACAAGACAATGAAGGAGATGTTCTGAGTTTGCATCTACTTCAGCTGGGCAATAAAAAGTGTCTGGCATCAGGACAAGTCTATGAGGGGTTGGAGCCCTGTGAAGAAAGACACACACTGATCCTTACAGAGGACATGTTTCCTTTGACTGGACAGATGAACACCAAACTATTAGGATGTCGGAGTATAGAGAAATTCTGGGCTCATGGGGATTGCGTGGAAGGCATGAATGAAGCTCTATCTCCTGACACAGTGTTTCAGTCTTTACTTACAAGTGAATAGATATGGACAGGGAAAGCCTTGGCCTATTTGGGGATTGTTGATATAAATTGTTGGTATCATGCACAGTGCCTGGTTCATTAAGATCAGGAGAATATCTACATAGCTTCTTATTTTGCACAGTGGTCCTTTGATTCTGGGTAAGTAGGACTTCTTCACGCTACGTCTTGGATATATTAGTGCATGAGAGAAGCTTATATCAAGGAGTTCCTCCTTCATATCCACCTCCTGAGCAGTTTTTCAATCCAAGTACTTTTAATTTTGGTATGTATATATATTTTTGCATTACCTTTTGAGAAAGATAAGATACAAGAGTTAAAACATGCTAATGTGACTGTGTGTATATATGCATATATATACATATATATATATATATATATATATATATATATATATATATATATACACACACACCCAGCAGCACTCAGGGTTATTCCGGGCACTATGCTCAGAAATCACTCTGGCAGGCTTGGAGGAGTATATGGGATGCCAGGATTCGAACCACTGTCCTTCAGCATGCAAATGCCCTACCACTATGCTATCTCTCCAGCCCCTATATAATAATTCTATTTTTCTTAATTTCTCATTCAGTTATTTTCCTCCTATTCATTCATTCATTCATTCAATTATTCTCTCTTTAAATCATTCATCTTTTTACTTACATTTTTTCTCTTATGTGAAATCCTTGTAGAAACCAGGGTTCATGTGACCTGTTAAGGGCTACATTTGCAGAAGCCCAAGAGACCCACGGCAGCCACACCTGCAGGACTGCAGGCTACTAATCCCCAAGGCTGCAAGGGCCCTGTTCTGCAAGGCTCCCTGGGGGCCCGTGACGCCCAAATTCCAGGTGGAGCCTGGAACCCACTCTGGGATGCCAACTTGTAGTGACTTCCTGTCCCTGGAAAGAGGCAGCTGCCACTCAAGGGTGCTAGAGAGAAAGAGAGAGTCAGATGGAAATTCACTGACCAGAAGTGGCCGGGGAGGCCCCGGTTCAAAGATATAAAAGTGAATAGTTGCAAAGCAAGCAGCATTTCTCAGATGCTTTTTCCTTGGTCCCCTCTGGAGCCAGCAGCCTGCACTGCTCTGGTCACCCATTTTTTTTAAAGCAATTTATTTGTTTAGCAATTGATTGGTTTTTGGGCCACACCCGTTGACGCTTAAGGGGTTTCTTCTGGCTCTGAACTCAGAAATCGCTCCTGGCAGGCTCAGGAGACCAAATGGGAGGCTGGAATTGAACCTGGTGTTCCGGGTTGGCCATCTGCGAGGCAAATGCCCTGCCTCTGTGCTATCTCTCTGGCCCTCGTTACCAATTGCCCACCCCCCACCAACAGGCCAATTTCTCCTTTTATGTCGGTAGAACGAGAGGGCATGTCTGGGCGTGTCCAGAGGCATTTCCAGAGGCATACACAGGTCCAACTGCCATTCCAAGTGCCAACCGACTCCATCTGTCTCTTCCAACTGCCACAGGAGTGCTTCTATTTTGGGGGTAATTTTCTTTGCATGTATATAAATATTATATATACTATACCTATACTATTTTATTTCTAACAGTTTTGGGGTGAACTATTATATTTAGGACTTTCTATATGTAATACTTTGTCCTCTGCCTCAGATAGCCGTGGTTTTCTTCTCTTTTTATTTGAATATGGTTTTTTTTTTATTGCTTAATTAATAGTTCTTACTGGGACTTATTAAAGTAGTGGTAACAGTGGGAATCCTTGTTGTGTAGCTAGATTTTTAATTCTACCTTATTAAATATGATATTAGTGATAGGTTATACATGATTATTATCTTTAGGCATATTCCTTCTTTACTCATATTTACTGTTTATCATAAATAGATGCTGAATCTTATGCTGATTTCTACTGATTATAGAAATCACATGGCTATGTTTTTCTATTTTTTACATATATTGATATTTATATGTTGAAATTCCTGAATTTTGGAATAAATGCAATTCCATAGGCATGTTGCTCTTTTATCCTTTATTGTAGCAGCACAACAAAGCAAACTTGTTGTTCTAACTTTGCTTCTGTATAGATTAGTCTGTCTCTTAGTTTTGTTGTGATCCTTGGGAGTAGGTGAGTCAAGTTCTTCTTATTTCAAATCTTGAGACTGGGACCCGGGAGATAGCATGGAGGTAAGGCGTTTGCCTTTCATGCAAAAGGTCATCGGTTCAAATCCCAGTGCCCCATATGGTCCCCCGTGCCTGCCAGGAGCAATTTCTGAGTATGGAGCAAGGAGTAACCCCTGAGCACTGCCGGGTGTGACAAAAAAAAAAAACAAAAAAAAAAAAAACAAAAAAAAAAAAATCTTGAGACTCCTTAACCTCTTTATTTTGACACACCAGCTTTCTAACAACTTTGTTCTCAGAGATTTGGGTCATGCTCTGGGGATTATTTGCAGTGTCTGAAAATAATTCAGGTTGACCTAGTCAAACCCCTTGCTTAGGAACTCTCTTTTGCTCTGTTCTTTTGTCTCTATTCTCTTCCTTAATCTTGTATTATTCTTTATCAATTGTTTTTAGATAAATTGAACTCTATAAAGAATATAAACCAGTTATTGCCAAGCCACCTTCTGTTTGTGGATGTTATCTCGACAATTAGATTTACATTTTTCACATTTTATTTTGTTTCCTATTTTATTTACATTTTTTCTTTAGTTAAACATTTTGATTACATATATGATTGTGATTAGGATTCGGTCATGTAAAGAACACCCCCTTCACCAGTGCAACATTCCCACCACCAATGTCCCAAGTCTCCCTCCCTCCCACCCCACCCACACCTGTACTCCAGACAGTTTTCCAGTTCTCTCATTCAGTCACGTGATTATGGTAGTTTTCTGTGTAGTTATTTTTATAACTGCACTCACCACTCTGTGGTGAGCTTCATGAACTGAGCTGGAAGTTCCAGCCCTCCTCTCATTGTTTCTGTTGATTGTTGCAAAAATGACTTTTATTTTCTTTAAAACCCATAGATGAGTGAGACTATTCTGCATCTCTCTCTCCCTCTGATTTATTTCACTCAGTATGGTAGATTCCACGTACATCCATGTATAGGAAAATTTCATGACTTCATCTCCTGACGGCTACATAATATTCCATTGTGTATATGTACCACAGTTTCTTTAGCCATTCGTCTGTGGAAGGACATCTTGGTTGTTTCCAGAGCCTGGCTATTGTGAACAGTGCTGCAATAAATATAGGTGTGAGTAAGAGGTTTTTTGTGTTGAATTTTTGTGTTCTTAGGGTATATCCCTAGGAGTGGAATAGCTGGGTCGAATGGGAGCTCAATATCCAGATTTTGAAGGAATCTCCATATCGCTTTCCATAGAGGTTGGACTAGACAGCATTCCCACCAGCAGTCGATAAGAGTTCCTTTCTCTCCACATCCCCGCCAGCACTGATTGTTCTCATTTTTTGTGATGTGCTCCAATCTCTATGGTGTGAGGTGGTATCTCATAGTTGTTTTGATTTGCATCTCCCTGAAGATTAGTGATAAGGAGCATTTTTTCATGTGCCTTTTGGCCATTTGTATTTCTTTTTTTATCAAAGTGTCTGTTCATTTCTCCTCCCCATTTTTAATGGGGTTAGATGTCCTTATCTTGTAAAGTTCTGTCAGTGCCCTGTATATTTTGCATATTAACCCCTTGTCTGATGGGTGTTGGGTGAATAGTTTCTCTCACTCAGTGGGTGACGATTGTATCATGGGCATTATTTCTTTTGAGGTGCAGAAGCTTCTCAGTTTAATGTATTCCCATCTGTTGATTTCACTTGTTTGGAAAGAGCAGTTTCCTCCTTGAAGATCCCTTTAGTCTTAATGTCATGGAGTGTTTTAACGACTTGTTGTTCTAAGGTCTGATATCAAGGTCTTTAATTCATTTGGATTTTATGATGTTAACTGGGGGGATCTATGTTCGCTTTTTTGCAAGTGGCTAACCAGTTCTGCCAGCACCACTTGTTGAAGAGGTTTTCCCTGCTCCAGTTAGGATTTCTTGCTCCTTTGTCAAAAATTAGGTAATTTTATGTCTGGGGGACAATGTCTGAGAACTCAAGCCTATTCCACTGATCTGAGGGTCTGTCTTTATTCCAATAACATCCTGTTTTGATAACTATTGCTTTGTGGTACAATTTAAAGTTGGGGAAAGTAATGCCTCCCATTTTCCTTTTCCCTAGGAGTGCTTTAGCTATTCGAGGGTGTTTATTGTTCCAGATGAACTTCATAAGTGTTTGATCCACTTCTTTGAAGAATGCCATGGGTATTTTTTAAGGAAATCGCATTAAATCTGTATAATGCTTTGGGGAGTATTGCCATTTTAATGATGTTAATCCTGCCAATCCATGAGCAGGGTATGTTTCCATTTCTGTGTGTCCTCTCTTATTTCTTAAAGCAGGGCTTTATAGTTTTCTTTGTATAGGTCCTTCACGTCTCTGGTCAAATTGACTCCAAGATACTTGAGTTTGTGTGGCACTATTGTGAATGGGATTGCCTTCTTGACTTCCGTCTTTTCCCTACCATTATTGGTGTATAAAAAGGCCATTGATTTCTGTGTGTTAACTTTGTAGCCTGCCACCTTGCTATATGAGTCTATTGTTTCTAGAAGCTTTTTGGTAGAGTCTTTAGGATTTTCTAAGTAGAGTATCATGTCGTCTGCAAACAGTGAGAGCTTGACTTCTTCCTTTCCTATCTAGATTCCCTTGATATCTTTTTCTTGCCTGATCGCTATAGCAAGAACTTCCAGTACTATGTTGAAGAGGAGTGGTGAGAGAAGACAGCCTTGCCTTGTACCAGAATTTAGAGGAAAGGCTAATTGAGGATAATATTTGCCATTGGCTTGTGGTAGATGGCTTCAACTAGATTGAGAAATGTTCCTTCCATTCCCATCTTGCTGAGAATTTTGATCAAGAATGGGTGTTGGACCTTATCAAATGCTTTTTCTGTGTCTATTGATATGATCATGTGATTTTTATTTTTCTTCTTGTTGATGTTGTGTATGATGTTGATAGATTTATGGATGTTAAATCATGCTTGCATTCCTGGGATGAAACCTACTTGGTCGTAGTGTATGATCTTCGTGATGATGCATTGGATCCTATTTGCCAGGATTTTGTTGAAGATCTTTGCATCAGCGTTCATCAAGGACATTGGTCTGTAATTTTCTTTTTTGGCAGCATCTCTGTCCGGTTTTGGTATCAAGGTGATATTGGCTTCTTAAAAGCTGTTTGGGAGTGTTCCCGTTTTTTCAGTTTCATGGAAGAGCCTGGTTAGAATTGGTAGTAGCTCCTCTTGAAAGATTTGAAAAACTTCATTAGGAAATACATCTAGACCTGCGCTTTTCTTTTTGGGCAGATGTTTGATTACATTTTCAATTTCCTCAGTGGTGATGGGGGTGTTTAGATATTCTACATCCTCCTTACTTAACTGTAGTATCAAATACTTACTTAACTGTAGTATCAAATACTTTCTCTGTGTCTATTGATATGATCATGTGATTTTTATTTTTCTTCTTGTTGATATTGTGTATGATGTTGATAGATTTACAGATGTTAAACCATACTTGCATTCCTGGGATAAAGCCTACTTTGTCATCGTATATGATCTTCTTGGTTCTATTTGCCAGGATTTTGTTGAAGCTCTTTGCATCTGCATTCCTCAGGGATACTGGTCAGTAATTTTCTTTTCTGGCAGCATTTCTGTCAGGTTTTGGTATCAAGGTGATTTTGGCTTCATAAAAGCTGTTTGGAAGCATTCCCGTTTTTTCAATTTCATTGAAGATATGCTACATCCTCCTTACTTAACTGTAGAAGGTTATAAGTGTCCAAGAATTTTTCCATTTCTTCTAGGTTCTCATGTTTAGTAGCATAAAGTTTCTCAAAGTAGTCTCTGATTACCCTTTGGATCTCTGCAATATCTGTCGTGATCTCTCCCTTTTCATTTTTAATATGGGTTATCAGGTTTTTCTCTCTCTCTTTTTTTATGAGTTTTGCCAATGGTCTATCAATCTTGTTTAGTTTTTCAAAGAACCAACTTCTGCTTTCATTGATCTTTCAGATTGTTTTTTTGGTTTTCCACTTCATTGATTTCTGCTTTCAGCTTTGTTATTTCCGTCTGTCTCCCCATTTTTGGTTCCTTTTGTTGGTCATTTTCTAATTTTTTGAGCTGTGTCATTAAGTTAGTCAGGTAAGCCCCTTCTTCCTTATTGATGTGTGCTTATAGAGCTATCAATTTTCCTCTCAGTACCGCTTTTGCTGTGTCCCATAGATTCTGGCAGTTTGTGTCTTCATTTTTATTTTTTTCCAGGAAAGTTTTGATTTCCTTTTTGATTTCATCTCGGACCCACTAGTTGTTCAGTAACAAGATGTTTAATTTCCAATTGTTAAAGTTTTTCTTCTGTGTGCCTTTGTAGTTCACATCTAATTTAAGAGCCTTGTGGTCATCAAAGGTAGCCTGCGAGATTTTTATCCTCTTGATTTTATGGAGGTATGTTTTATGTGTCAGCATGTAGTCTATCCTGGAGAATGACCCAAGTGCATTAAAGAAGAATGTGTATCCAAGTTTTGGGGGATGAAGTGTTTTATATATATTCCATTACTCTTTTCAGGGCTAGTATGTTATTGTTGGGTTTCAGTCTGGTTGACCTATCAAATGTTGATAGGGCCTTGTTGAAGTCTCCCAAAATTATTGTGTTATTATTGATGACTTCTTTAAGATTTGTCAGTAACTGTATCAGATAATTTGCTGGTCTCTCATTGGGTGTATATATGTTTATTAGTCTGATTTCTTCCTGTTGCACATATCCCTTGATTAGTACACAGTGTTCATCTTTGTCCCTTACCACTTTTCTGAGTATAAAGTTGGTGTCATCAGATATTAATATGGCCACCCCAGCTGTTTTGAGGGTGTTGTTTGCTTGGATGATTTTCCTCCAGCCTTTGATTTTGAGTCTATGTTTGTTCTGACTATTCAGTTGTATTTCTTATAGGCAGCAGAAGTTTGGACTCATCTTTTTGACCCATTTGCCACTCTGTGTCTTTTTATTGGTGAATTTAGTCCATTGACATTGAGGGAGATGATTGTCATAGGATTTGATGTCATCTTTGTAGATAAGTTTGCTGTGTTTGTTGGTCTCTCTTGTCTTAAATTAAACCTGTCAGTTTTTCCTTTAAGGTTCGTTTTTCATCTGTGAAGTTTCTGTGCTGTTGTTTTTCCATAAAGCTAAATATTCTTCCTTCAAACTTGAATGGGAATCGGACTGTGTGCAGTATTCTTGGTGTGGCATTCATTTCATTCAGTCTTGTCACAATATCCCACCACTGTCTTCTGGCCTTGAGAATTTCTTGTGCATTGTCTGCTGTAAGTCTTAGGGATGCTCCTTTGAATGTAATTTCTCTTCTTGATCTTGCTGCTTTCAGTATTCTATCTCTATCTGTGGGATTTGTCATTGTAACGAGGATGTGTCTGGGGGTGCTTTTCTTTGGGTCTCTTTTAGCTGGTACTCTTCAGGTATGCAGGATTTGATTGCATGATTTAACTCTGGGAGTATCTCTTTGATAATGTCTTTAACAGTTGATTCTTCCTGGAGATCTCCCACCTGGGTCTCTGAGACTCCAATGATTATTTGCTGTTTCTGTTGAGTTTATCAAAGACTTCTATTTTCATCTGTTCGCATTCTTTGAGTACTTTTTCCATTGCCTGATCATTTGTCTTAAGGTTCTTTTCCAATTTCTTCTGCTGTGTTGAGTTTTTCTGCATCTCATCTTTCAGTACTCTGATTCTCTCCTGAGGAGACATTCAGGTATTCAAGGAACACAGACAGGCACAGGAGAGATTTCCCTTGAAGCCTTCAGAGTGATCAAAGGCACAGCAGGGTGGAGCCTCCGCAGGCCAGAGAGCTCAGCTTATTGGTTGGTGACCCCCCCACAGCCAGATTTTGCTTACTCAGTTGCTGGGCAGCTTCAGAATGCAGCTTTTGGGTGGTGAGCTCCCCAGGCCTCTGAGGAGACCATTAGGTATTCAAGGAACACAGACAGGCACAGATGAGATTTCCCTTCAAGTCCTCAGAGTGATCAAAGTCACAGCAGGGCAGAACCTCTGCAGGTCAGAGAGCTCAGCTTATTGGTTGGCGACCCCCCACAGCCAGACTTTACTCACTCAGTAGTTGGGCAGCTTCAGAATGCAGTTATTTGGGGGTGTGCTCCCTAAGCCTCTGAAGAGACCTTCAGGTATTTAAGGAACACAAACGCTAAAAATTTCTTAAGAAGCATATATTTTTATCATTTATATAACCATGTTCTAATGAATATAAAGTTATTTTTTAATTATTCTTAGCAGAGGATTTTTGATTTTGATTTTTGGCCATACTTGTCTCTCTTTGGGGCTTACGCCTCACTCAATGCTAATAGATCATTCTTGACAGTGATTAGGGGACAATATGTGGTGCTTGGAATTGAAGGGTTGGTTGTGTACAAGGCAAGAACCTTATGTACTATTTTTTCAGCCCAACAGAGAATTTTTTAAACCTATGCAATTTGAGAGGTGGACATGGACATACTTATATGACATTAAAATCTGTTCCTGTGCTTACATTATTTTAGCAAAATTGTTTTGTATGGTTGAAGTCTGGAATAGATATTCAGAAAATTTTCAAGGTCAATTATATGACTATATAATTGTGCAAATTCAATTCCTATATTATATTTTTATTACAATGTTCTAACCTAATGTAATGGGTGTTACATGATTTATCTTGGTAATATTATTGCTGCTTGTACCTTTATTATTAATGTTAGGATAATTTTTAGCAAGAATAGTTAAAGAGTGGCTGGAATGGTGGTGCAAGTGGTAAGAAATCTACCTTGCCTGAGCTAGCCTAGAATGGACTACTGTTTGATCCCCCAGCATCCAATATGGTTCCCAAGCCAGGAATGATTTCTTAGCACATAGGCAGGAGTAACCTCTAAGCATCAACGAGTGTGGCCCCAAAACCAAAAAAATAAAAAAATTATATTTAAAATATTGGGGTTGGAGAAATAGTAAAGAAGGTAGGACATTTGCCTTGCACATGGATGATCTGGGTTCGATGCCTGGCACCCCATATGGTCTCCTGAGCCTGCCAGCAGTAATTTCTGAGCACAGAGCCAGAAGTAACCCCTGAGTGCCACCGAGTGTAGCCCCAAAACAAAACAAAACAAAAATGTTAAAATGCAAAAGCATTATGAGTGGTTGAAATACTGGAAGCAAGACACATTCTTTGGCTTTGAATTAGGAATTATGTTATTAGATTATAGTCCAGTTAGCATGATTAAATCTTATCTATAAGATATATCTCAGTACAACTTAAAAATCCCCTTTGCCTGATAAAGATGGGCTTTGTGAATTCAAATTTGAAATAAAAAGAAATCAAATTCTGAAATTAATTAGCAAATACAGTTTTTTATTTTGCTAAGTGATTATCTTAAGTCTTAATTTCACTGTGTCTCCCCTCTCCTCACTTGGGTTTGGGGTTAGACCTAGCAGAGCTTGGGTGCTAGTCCTGGTTTGGAATGGTTCTTGGGACCATGTGGTGTTGGGCTTGAACCCAGGCTTCCTGCATACGAAGCCTATGTATTTGTCCATTGAGGTTTCTTGCCAGCTCTATGCATTTTGAAGGATATAAGATAAATTCTGAAGAAATTTTTTTTTGGTTTTTAGGTCACACCCGGCAGTGCTCAGGGGTTACTCCTGTTTCCATGCTCAGAAATTGCTCCTGGCAGGCACGGGGGACCATATGGGACACCGGGGGATTGAACAGCGGTCCGTCCAAGGCTAGCGCAGGCAAGGCAGAAAGGCAGGCACTTTACCTCCAGTGCCACCGCCCTGCCCCGTAAATTCTGAAGAAATATTAAGACAGACCAGGCATAAAGGTATGATGAGGCCCTTAGTTTAATCCCTAGCATGATGTGTCCCTAATGGCCCATAAACACCACTGGATGTAGTTCCTGTAAAACAGTAACCAAAATCTTAGTCACAAAATAGCACTTAAAAGATGGTGTAATTTGTGTAAATTGAGGGGCCAGAAAGACAGTTCATCAGTGAAGGCTCTTGCTTTGCACTGCACCTAGCCAACCCATGTCCAATACCAGTATTTCATCTAGTCCCAGAGCACTAATTCCTGAATACAGTCAGGAGTAACCCCGAGTATTGCCAGGTGTGGAGCCCAAACAAAAAGTATTTGAGAGAAAAGTACTTAATGACTTGTAGTTGATTGACATATTAGATCTACATCACGCCTTGCTCACATAAATTGTTTACCACAGGGGCCAGAGCAATAGCATAGTGGTAGGGCATTTGCTTTGCATGAAGTTGATCCAGGACGAACCGTGGTTCAAATCCCAGCATCCCATATGGTCCCCATGCCTGCCAGGAACAATTTCTGAGAGCAGAGCCAGGAGTAGCTCTTGAGCGCTGCAGGGTGTGTCCTTAAAAGCAACAATAAAATTGTTTACCCCATTCTACATGCTTTTAAAATGACAAATTGACACTCCCCCTTTTAACTTCCTTGCTCAAACTTAAATTTATAAATCTTGGGCTGGAGAGATAGCATGGAAGTAAAGCATTTGCCATGCATGCAGAAGGTTGGTGGTTCAACTCTTGGCATCCCAGATGGTCCCCCTGAGCCTGCCAGGAGTGATTTCTGAGCATAGAGTCAGGAGTAACCCCTGAGTGCTTCCAGGTGTGATCCAAAAAAAAAAAAAAAAAAAACTTCATAAGATGGGTGTGGCCCAAAAAACAAAAAAAAAATATTAGAAATGTATATACTAATTCCATTACTATTAGCAAAGTGAGAAATTTTTGCACTTATTTTAATTAATTCAGGCTTTCCTTGAAAGACATACCATCATTTGATGATTCATGTCATTTCACTGATCCACAAAGTCTTTCCAACTTTGTTGTTTGCTTCTTAGTAACTTAAATACAGTTTTAAGCTGTTTGGCAGCAGAGGCCCAGGAGATCACTGAGACAGGTATGCTTTTTGTCCTATATATAAATGAAGCTTATAGTTTGTTTTTTATTTTCATATTTTGAGCAATAAAATTTCTGTATGTTAGATTAATCATTGTCTAAGAAAGACATTTTTATGCAACATTCTTTGTATGAAGTGCGACAGAATACTAGAATCTGATCCTTTCTTTTGGTTTTGGGAACCATAACCAGAAGTGCTCAGAGTTTACTACTGACTGGCTCTGGATGTTGGGGTTAATGTTAACAATTTTAGATGACTTGCCTTATGGGATGCTGGGGAATGAACCCTGTTAGCTACAAGCAAGATCACTACCACCTATACTATTTATTTTGAGTTCTTTTTAAATTATCTTTATTTAAACACCGTGTTATTTTTGATATCCTTTTTCAGATTTGTCAACAATTGTATTAAATACTTTGCTGGTCCCTCATTGGATGCGTATATGTTTAGGAGAGTGATTTCTTCCTGCTGCACCTATCCCTTGATTAGTACATAATGTCTATCTTTGTCCCTTACCACTTTTCTGAGTATAAAGTTTTTGCCATCTGATATTAGTATGGCCACCCCCGCTTTTTTAAGGGTGTTGTTTGCTTGGATGATTTTCCTCCAGCCTTTGATTTTGAGTCTATGTTTGTTCTGACTATTCAGGTGTGTTTCTTGTAGGCAGCAGAAGATTGGGTTCAGTTTTTTAATCCATTTTGCCACTCTGCCTCCTAAAGGTTGCATTTAGTCCATTGACATTGAGCGAAATAATTATCATGGGATTTATTGCCATCTTTGTGTAGAAATTTGGTGTGTTTGTTGGCCTGTCTTGTCTTTAGAATAGATCTCTCAGTTTTTCTTTTAAGGCTGGTTTTGAGGATGTAAAGTTTTTAAGCTGTGTTTTTTTTTTTATCTGTGAAGTTATGGATCCTTCCTTCAAACCTGAAAGTGAGTTTTGCTGGGTGCAGTATTCTTGCCAAAACATTTATTTAATTGAGCTTTGTCATTATATCCCACCACTGCCTTCTGGCCTTGAGTGTTTCTGGTGACAGGTCTGCTGTAAATTTCAAGGATGCTCCCTTGAACGTAATTTCCCTTTTTGATCTTGCTGCTTGCAGTATTCTATATCTATCTGTGGGATTCATTATTGTGACTAGGATATGCCTTGGGGTGTTTTACCTGGCGTCTCTTTTAGCTGGTACTCTTTGTACATGCAGGATTTGGTCACATATTTTCTTTAGCTCTGGTAGTTTCTCTGTTATGATGTTCTTGACTGTTGATTCTTCCTGGAGATTTTCTTCCTGGGTCTGTGGGACACCAATGATTCTAAGGTTGTTTCTGTTGAGCTTATAAAGGACTTCTATTTTCATCTGCTCATATTCTTTGAGTAATTTTTTCATTGTCTGATCATTTGATTTAAGGTTTTTTTCCAATCTCTTCTGCTGTGTTATGCATCGCATCTTCCAGTGCACTAATTTTATCCTCAGCTGTTGTTAACCTATGGGAATGCTAATCCATTATGTTCTTCAATTTGTCTACTGAGTTTTTCAGACCTGCTATGTGACCTGATATTTCAGTTTGGAGTTTTCTGATTTCTGTCTTCATATTATCTTGATTCTTATTAGTGTTCTGATCTATACTTTGAGTTCTGTAAGCACCCTCCATATTTCTTCTCTAAACTCTATATCTGAAAGACTACCTAGTCAGGGGTCCTCAAACTTTTTAAACAGGGTCCCAGTTCACTGTCCCTCAGACCATTGGAGGGCCAGACTATAGTAAAAACAAAAATTATGAACAAATTCCTATGCACACTGCATACATCTTATTTTGATGTGACAAAACAAAACGAGAACAAATACAATATGTGGCCCGGTTGGCCGTTGTTGGGTCATCAAAGTTTCCATCTTCATTCTCTTTGCCTGATGTTGGTCTGCACAGTTTCCCCATTGTCATGCTTGTGTTGTGGGTTTTTCTACGTGTTGTGGTGGTATTCATTGGCTAGGTGGAGTGCACGGCTGTGAAGCACTCCTCTGCTTCAACCCCTTATAGGTGGGCTTAAGGGGCCCAGTAAAGTGAGCTTTATCTGCATCTCCAGCCCAGAAAGACTCACCTCAGCTGAGGCAAGCCATCAGGAGATGAATGCCAGAGAAGATCAAAGTTCCCAGGTTGAAGCAAGCCAGGGGAAGCCTCAAAATGTCTGCTGAGGTAAAGGGGCCCAGCAGAGTCAGTCTTATTCATAACTCCGGCCCAGAAAGTCACACCTCAGCTGAGGCATGCCCTCAGGGGATTAATGCCATAGAAGATCAAAGTTCCCAGGTTGAAGCAAGCCAGGGGAAGCCTCCAAATGTCTGTCGAGTCTAAGGAGCCCAGCAGAGTGAGCTTTATCCACAACTTTGGCCTGGAAAGACTCACCTCAGCCGAGGCAAGCTGTCGGGGATAAATGCCAGAGAAGATCAAAGTTCCCAAGTTGACGCAAGCCAGGGGAAGCCTCAAAATGTCTGCTGAGGTTAAGGGCCCCAGCAGAGTCAGCCTTATTCACAACTCCTGCTCAGAAACTATTTTTGTTTATTGTAAGAGATATACTATTATTATAGCTCACCAAGTAATTAATTGGGGGAGGGTAGGAGAGGGTTGCCAAGCAGTGTTGAATGGCTAATACCCATCTCTTTGCTTAGGAGTGACCCCGGTGGTCCTCAGAGGAACATATGGAGCCTATTTAAACTGGGGATGATGGGAATGCAAAGCTTAATCCCCATATTATTTCTTTAATTCCCTTTTTTTAAAACTGGTGACCATCAAAATTTTGTTTTCTGTTAATAAATTGGAAGTTTAGAACTGATATATAATTCTTCTTTATATGTTTTATGAACTCAACTCATCTATTGATACATACAGGTGGCTCTTTGATTCTGTCATTTGGGGCTTTTACCAGAGAGCTTGGGTAAGTGTTTATAAGTGATTAAACATTTTAATATGTAATTTTGTAGTGTTTTCATTTTTTTACCACACCAGTGCTTCTCAGGGATTATTCCTGGCTCTGCACTCAGGGATTACTCCTGGTAGAGTTCAGGGGACTATCTGAGGGCCGGGATTGGAACCCAGGTCAGATGCATTACCTTACCTTCAGGCCCCTTAAACAAGCTCCTTACCCTCAGGCCCCATTTTTTTTCTGTGTCTAACTCTCCCTCTGCTTTATTTCACTCAGCATAATAGTTTCCATGTCCACCCATGTATAGGAAAATTTCATGACTTCATCTCTCCTGATGGCTGCATAATATTCCATTGTGTATATGTACAGTTTCTTTAGCCACTCATTTGTTGTTGGGCATCTGGGTTGTTTCCAGATTCTGGCTATTGTCAATAATGCTTCAATGAATAAAGGTGTAAGGAAGAATTTTTGTATTGTGTTTTTGTGTTCCTAGGGTATATCCCTAGGAGTGGTATAGCTGGATCATATGAAAGGTCAATTTATAGTTTTTTGAGATATCTCCAAGGTCCCTTGTTCTAATCATTTGAGATTCCTCTCTTTCATACATCCATCTCTTTTTCTTACAATCTTCCTTTACCCCATAGGTAAGGAAGTTTTTATGAACATAAATATACAAAACATACATAAGTTTTTATGTCTATTTATAAAACACCATTTGGAAGGAAAGCAAATTTACTGTTAAGTAAATATACTACTTTTTAATGATTCATCTAATTTCAAGAATTAGTATTTGACTTCTGTATGGTACATAATTTTTGTCAAATTACTCTTTCACTTGAAATATTGTTGGTATTTTGGAAATATTGATAGTTTTTCTCTCTCAAAAATCTAGATGATGCTATGCAATTATCAAGGTTATGCTATAACTACCCTGTAATTCAGAACTGTTACATTAATTGTCAGCAGAAGCATGAATGTTTATCAAGGCATGGTATTAATATATCCTTCTCCAAATATTTAGGATGGTGAAGTAATGATGCTTTTTTGAAACAATCCAATTTATCACAATAAAAATTCACAAAATGGGGTTTTTTCAGTAAAGTAGCAGAATGTGTTACCAACATTACTATTTAATGCTCAGAGATTACTCCTGGCCCTGCACTCAAGAATCACACCCTGAATTGAACCTTGATCGACCTCATGTGAGGCTAACACCCTACGCACTGTGCTTTCACTCCAACCTTAGACTTTTCTTTTAGAACTTGAGTGTAACTACTTCTTTCCCAAATGACACTATTTACCCCATTGATTTATTGGAAGAGAGTCTGTTTTTTTCTGAGAATAAGTATTCAGAAAAAAAAGCTACTTTAAATAAAAAGGGACAATTTACATCAACTGTTTATTTGATATTCTTTACTTTAACAGTGTATTTTAGTACCTCAATCACTATCCTGAAGTGTTATTTTGAACTTTCTCTTTCCTCCTGCCCCTCCCAAGTACCACAATTTAATTCCTTGTTAAGAAATAGAATTAATACAAGAATAAATAATAGTGTTTATGGTCTTGTCCCTATTCTTGGAATTACAGATACTTCCTAAAATTGGAATAACAGAATTGTAGGGTAGAATGCAACTTTAGGACAATAACTTGCAAACATTAATTCCAGATTTGTCTGTTAGTCACTTGGGAATCAGTACTTGAAAGACTACCAGCTATAATTTTTCTATGTGACTTTTTTGTTGTACTAGTGCTCTGGAAAAATTAATCTGAGATAGCATGGATTTGGGGAGATTTTAAAGGCATATTTCTATATCTATTTTCAAAGTCTATGTCTTTGTCTAATTTTCCTTGTCAAATTTGCTTTTGTTTTTGCTTTTGGATCACACCTCTGATGCTTAGGAAACACTTGTTGGTAGCCTCAGGAGACCATAAATGGTGCCAGGAATAAATCTAGGACCTACTGGCTATTGCCTAATTTTGAAACCTGCAAATTACATAAAATTATTAATGACTATTATGGTAATAATATTCAATGAAATAACAGGGACAAGATCTGCTATACAGATAGCTTAGGAAATCAATAAGACTTGTCCAAATGATAAAACTGAAACAGAAACTATTTACATTGGTTTTATTTTAATCATATCTAAGTTTCTCTTCGTTAATGTTCTTGCTGGGATAAAAATGAGTAGTTTCAGACATTTGGCTGGCTGGACCATATTCTATCCTAGGATTTGAACTAGACTCTTGATGCTTGCTGATGACTAAACTTCTTAGCTTTACTAACTGCTGCCTTGTGACAAGGCTTTTGGAGACAACCCTGCACAAAACATGTGGCATGTCTAGACTGCTCAATGATTTTAAACATATCTTCTTTTTCATGACTTCTCCTTTTAATGCATGGGATTGTTACTAAAAATACATACATATATATGTATGTAGATACATATATATGTCTGTACATATATATGCCTGTACATATATGCATATTATGGATTGTTACTAAAAATACACACATATATGTGTGTACATATATATGTACATATATATGTACATATATATATGTACGTACATATATATGTGTGTATTTTTAGTAACAATCCCATTCATTAAAAGGAGGAGAAGTCATGAAAAAGAAGATATGTTTAAACTATATATATATATAAAATATATATATATATATATAATATATAGTGGATGGGAATGATAGCACAGCATGTAGGGTGTGTGCTTTTGCACGTGGCCAAACTGGTCTGATCCCAAGTATCCCATATATCCCCCCAAGTCTGCCAGGAGTGATTTCTGAGCACAGATCCTGGATATAATATAGTTTTGATAAAAATAATATTAATTGTACTCTTGAGGTTGCTCTTCATTGCAGAGGAAAATGAAATCCTGATTGCTTAATGATTGATGGAATAGTTTCTCAGCTAGGAGACAGAATTGAGAATTTTTCGAGTCCGGGAGATAGCATGGGGGGTAAGACGTTTGCCTTTCATGCAAAAGGTCATCGGTTCGAATCCCGGTGCCCCATATGGTCCCCCATGCCTGCCAGGAGCAATTTCTGAGCATGGAGCCAGGAGTAACCCCTGAGCACTGCCTGGTGTGACCCAAAAACCAAAAAAAAAAAAAAAAGAATTGAGAATTTGTGGAAACAGGATGACAGAGGCACTGGAAAATATTCTTCTACAAGTCTACCTGTGAGTTGCAATAATACATCTTAAATTTACAAAGTTATGGGAAGGAGGCTTGCCAGTTTGTGTTTCACACACCTAACATGGATTAGGACAAATAGCAGATATGAATATGTAAAATGTGCTAATGTTTTTAATCCTTTTTAATGCACTGCTTACATATAGTTACTAAACAATGTTATTGAAGCAAGCAAGCAAACATGTGATTGTATCCTTTAATATACCAAAACCTATAAAACTTAATAGTTGGCCGGAGAAGGCAGAGTTAAAAGTTGTTGATTGAGTTCTATGTTTAGTCTGAAACTAAAGATATTTTATTATGTTTAATTTTGAATGATTAAGCTTTCATCAGATTATCAGATGCATTCAAGACACTTGAATTTATTTTGCTGCTGCTGCTTTTGTGTTGGGGCCATACTAGGTGGCACAAAGGTTACACTTGGCACCTCAGAAGAACCATATAGGATACTGAGGATTGAACCTGGGTCTGCTATGTGCAAGGCAAGCATCTGCTGTACTGTTCTGTTTAACATCCTTAATCACATTTAAGACCTCTATTTGCTTCTTAATATTATGTATTCCCTTCCAAACAAAATGGTTACTGCTATTGAATCATTTCCTATTGTTTTTGCCATTTCTTGGAGCCAGGTTAAACTAACTCAAGGATTTTGGCTGATGTATGATAATAACTATGAAGTAAAGTTCATTAATTTACTTGAAACAGAAGCTTTTGTAGATAATTTTTATTTTAATGAAATACACGTAATTGATGATTAAAATATGCTTTCTACTTTGAAAGGAAGTATGGACTAAATTTAATTATTAGTACATCATAAACATCTTTGGTAGTAAGATACAAGAAATTAACAGTTTAGAGCAACCAAGTTTTTACTAAGGAAGGAACTAAACAATTTCTCCAAGTGAAACAATGGTGATAAGAGAAATGTTACTGTTTGGGGGGAATTGTTGGAAACAAAATTTGAGTTTTTACAAAAGTAGTGTTAAAAGATTTTAGATAGTACAGTAGAGTGAAATGTCAAATATGAAATATGAGGATTGCTTTTTTTCAAATACAAGATATTTTATCTAAAATAAAATATATAAAATTGATCCTTTTTTTAGGGTTTTTTTTTTTTTTGGATTTTGGGCCACACCCAGTGACGCTCAGGGGTTACTCCTGGCTATGTGCTCAGAAGTCGCTCCTGGCTTGGGGGACCATATGGGAAACCGGGGGATCGAACCGTGGTCCGTCCTAGGGTAGCGCAGGCAAGGCAGGCACCTTACCTCCAGCGCCACCGCCCGGCCCCCCCTTTTTTTAGTTTTGATTAACTTTTGTTACTGACCTTAGTGTTGCCTTTAACATTTATTTTTAATTCAGCCACTGATTTATAATTGCTTTCCTAGAATTTCAAAAATATGCAGTCTCACCACCAGTGTTTTGACTCCCTCCACCGTTTCCTAAGATTTCCTTCTGCCTTCCCATATGACCTCTTCTCTTAGCAAACTCATTTTAAATTATATTTTACTTATAGTTTGGATCTTGTGTTTACAATAATATTGACTTTTATTGCTTTGATGTATATCATAACTTTACCTATATCATCATAGTATCTGAGGTCTTGGACCAATGTCCTTATACTGCCAACACTCAATTCTCCCTTTCCTTGCCATTCTCATTTCTGTAATTCATTACCTATCTTTTTAAAGCACTGGGTACTGTGTTTTAATTGCAGTACATTGTATTTGTATTTATAAATGTTTGTTCTATATTTACAGAGTGCTTTGAAACTTCTGTTTCACCCAGCTTCTGTAAAACCTGTGCCGTGCCAACATTCAAAGATATTCAAGCCTTCCTGTGTCAGGGTGAGCACAGAAGAGCCCTCGATACATTCTGACAATGAAGCCAACAGAGAGTGATATTGGCCTTCATCTCACTGTTTTGCTTTTTAATAGATAAGTACCTATTTTAAAAGTTTCCTCCAAGTCTTGATCAAAATAAAATTGTAAAGTAGAAAATTGCAAATACTTTACTTTGTATGACATAAAATTCTCATGGTCCTTGATCTACTAACATCAATAAAATTGTAAAGCACCTTTTGTCTTGGATAAGAAATAACCTTGAGAAGAAGAAAGCAGATTGAAATTTAAAATTTAAATTATAATCTGCTGCTATTTCATTTTTTTATTTTGGCTCACACTTGGTAATGCTCAGGTGTTTATTGGTGATATGTGGAGAGGCCATCTGGGATTTGGGAGCTCAAACCTGGGTTGGCTACTTACAAGGCAAGCACCCTGTCCGATGAATAATCTCTAGCTCCTGTTTGACCATCTTGAAAGGCTTATGTGGATAGTTGAGGTTTGTTCCTATGGTTTGTGCTGAAAAGGAACTCGAATACAGAGGAAGATTGATGTTGGCAAATCTTACTCTTTGAGAGTGATCATATATTTATTTCTTTTAAATACTGAAATTCTTTGCACTATATTTCATCATTATATTCTATTGCAAATTTTGCAATGTCTTTTTAAAAGATTAAAATAAGTAGATTTCTTTCTTTCTTTTTCTTTCTTTCTCTTTGTATAACAAAAGACAGTTTTGTCTGGGGAATGTGTTGGAGGGTTTTAGGTTTAGCTTTGCTCAGAGACTATTTCTGACTCTGCTCAGGAAGGAATCCTTGGTGCTACTCAGAGGATATAACTCAGTATTGGGGTTGAAACTAGGGTTGACTGCATTCAAAGTAAGCTACTTATCTCCATTATTTTCAGCACAATATCAGTCCTTCTTAATCATTTAACTAGATGTATTACCTTTATTTTTTTTCTATTTTTCTAAAATTAAATCAGTATGGGGGCTGGAGAGATAGCACAGCGGCATTTGCCTTGCAAGCAGCCGACCCAGGACCTAAGGTGCTTGGTTTGAATCCTGGGGTCCTATATTGTCCCCCATGCCTGCCGGGAGCTATTTCTGAGCAGACAGCCAGGAGTAAACCCTGAGCACCGCAGGGTGTGGCCCCAAAACAAACAAAAAATTAAATCAATATGATTTGTTTGTGATTTATACTACAGCAAAGATACATATTATGTATTATGTAGTCATTAGTTTTGGTCTTTTAATATTGTGACAAGTTAAATGGTAATTTGAAATTTTTATTTGAAAATACATTGGGGCCGGAGAGATAGCATGGAGATAAGGTGTTTGCCTTGCATGCAGAAGGACGGTGGTTGGAATCCCAGCATCCCATATGGTCCCCCGAGTCTGCCAGGAGCAATTTCTGAGCATAGAGCCAGGAGTGGTCCCTGAGAGCTGCCGGGTGTGACCCCAAAACAAACAAACAAAACAACAAAAAAAAAAGCAAACGAAAATATAGTTACTGGGGATTTTGTGTGTGTGTGTGGTTTTTTTGGGTCACACCCGGCAGTGTTCAGGGGTTACTCCTGGCTCCATGCTCAGAAATTGCTCCTGGCAGGCTCAGGGGACCATATGGGGCACCGGGATTCAAACCAATGACCTTTTGCATGAAAGGCAAACGCCTTACCCCCATGCTATCTCCTGCCCCGCCCCCTTTACTGGGGATTATTAACTAAATTAGTTGTGAAAACTGCTTGAAGCTAAAATTTTTGAATAATGGTGTTCAGGGTTTACTTGAGCCTTTACACTCAAGGATCATGGCTTGAGTACACTCAGGGGACTGTATGTGGTGCCAGGGATCAAACTGGGATTAAGGTTAGTGCTTAAAACCCCATACTATCTCCCTTATCTTTCACCAGGTTGTTTTTGTTTGTTTATTTGTTTTGGGGCCACACCCAGTGACGCTGAGGGGTTATTCTTGGTTATGTGCTCAGAAATCGCTCCTGGCTTGGGGACCAAATTGGGGGGGGTGGGGGATCGAACCACAGTCTGTCCTCGGCTAGCACAGGCAAGGCAGATGCCTTACCACTTGCACCACTGCTCCGGACCCTGTTTATTTTTATATTCTTAGTAATTGGTCAACCTTATTCAGCCTAAGCTGTTATAAAAAAAAAATAACTAGGGGCCCGGGAGATAGCATGGAGATAAGGCGTTTGCCTTTCATGCAAAAGGTCATCAGTTCGAATCCCGGTGCCCCATATGGTCCCCCGTGCCTGCCAGGAGCGATTTCTGAGCATGGAGCCAGGAGTAACCCCTGAGCACTGCCGGGTGTGACCCAAAAACAAAACAAAACAAAACAAAAAATAAATAACTAGAAGATATTTTTTATTGTTACCTTGGTTTAAACAATATATTTCTGAGGGTGGAAAGGTTGAATCTCTAGATCTGAGACAAAAAAAAATTTTGCAGTCTAATAATAACTTATTATCAGTAGGAAATTAGTAGGGTTTTTTGTTGTTGTTGCTTGGGGTTTACACCTGGCTCTAGGTTAGGATTAAGGGGACCATATATAGTGCTAAGAATTGAACCTTTGGTGGTGGGTTCTGGATAAGGCAAGCACACTACTGCTGTACTACTTCTCCAACTTCAGAAATACAATGCTCTGATAGTTAAATAGGCAATACTTGTTGAGTTAGCAATTATTAGACTAGCTTGAAATATTTACAGGAAATAGTGAATTACAAGGGGTTGTGGGTTTTTTTGGGGAGGAGTGGGGGAATTGACCACACCAAGTGCTCAAGTGTTACTTCTGGCTCTGCACTTAGGAACCCCTCCTGGAGGGGTAGTGCTTGGGAGACTATCTGGGATGCTGGGAATCATACCAAATTGGTCACATGCAAGGCAAGAGCTCTATCTGCTGTCCTCTCTTCACTCTGGAATCACAAGGTTTTTGAGATTGGTTGTTCAAATAATCCTTACTTTATGAATAAAAGACTACACTAAAGATGATAAATGCTTGATAGGTTAAGCACTGGTACTGGATAGGTACCTACTTTTTTTTACTTGCATGTATTGCATGAATCTCTTTAGCATTCCTAGAGAGGTGATAGCTGATCCCTCACATCAGAACAGATGTTGAAACTTTGAAAGGTGCTAAATTTTCATCTCTTTGATTACATTGTCCTTGGATTCATTCATGGTTTGTTAGGTATTTATTGCTAATAATCAGTAACTATTAGATGAAAATAGCATCATTTTTGCTCAGTTGCCTTCCCATCTAGCCAGCTCTGGCCAAGAATAAACCCTGAGCACTACGCAGACCCAAAAGCCAAATAAAAAAATTAAAAGTAGTACACTGTTGAATAAAATAATAAAGAGTCCCTTTGGATAGAGCTGGATATTGATGGGAAGGATGGAAGGGTCTTTCTCTTCTGTCCCAGCACCACGTGTATGCATCTTCTGTTCAGCTGGTGGTTCTGAGGTGATCATGGCAGGTAGAAAACTCATACACAGTCAGGCTTCCAGCGAGATCATCTTTATTCAGCCCTGGTCAACATGTGTGGCCTATATCATAGCCATTTATGCTGGATTTCTATTCAGCCCTGCATTGTACCTTGCCCCTCAGAGATCTCCTCCTGCTTCCTCCACCATCCTGCATTCATGCAAATCCCCTTTTGCCCCTGAGGCCAAACCTTTTATAACCTCCCCAGAAATGGGAGGGTCTTTCTTATAGATAGTGTTACACAGGAAGAATGCAGGGTGGGGTTACATCTGCCCCTTATTTTCTGTTTTCCTGGCTTCTGCCGATAGCCAAAGATGGGTAATATTCTCATAGCAACAAGGTTTAAAGTGAAAATTAACATAATTTCCAAAAGCATAACTTTTCTGCAAAATAGACCATACACCTGTAACTTAAAAAAATTTTTTTTGGTTTTTTGGGCCACACTCGTTTGATGCTCTGGGGTTACTCCTGGATAAGTGCTCAGGAATTGCCCCTGGCTTGGGGAGGACCATATGGGACACTGGTGGGTCGAACTATGGTCCTTCCTTGCCTAGCGCTTGCAAGGCAGGCACCTTACCTCTAGAGTCATCTCTTCAGCCCCAACTTAAAATTTTCCTTTTTTTGGGGGGGGGGGTCACACCTGGCAGCGCTCAGGAGTTACTCCTGGCTCTATACTCAGAAATCGCTCCTGGCAGGCAAGGGGGACCATATGGGATACCGGGATTTGAACTACTGACCTTCTACATGTGAGGCAAATGCCTTATCTCCATGCTATCTCTCCAGTCCCTAAAATTTTCTTAATGCTTTCTATCAAGCACTATTCTGGAACTTCCTAGTTCCTATACCTCTTAATGCTATTTAAAGTCAAGCATTTTATCCTGGAACTTTCATGTTCCTATAAACCTTTACCTAGACACAATTATAAGATTATTTATACAGAATATACATTTTAAAAACAGGCTAATACATCAAAATACACATTAAAACAAATTTGCAATTGAGAACATTAACTATGGAAAACAATGAAGCACATTTATTTTTCCTTATCTTTTTTTGATTTTTAACGTTATATATTATATATAGGATATATATATTATATATAGGATATCCTAGTGAAGGATATATATAATCCTTCACCAATGCAACATTCCCATAACCAATATCCCAAGTGTCCTTCCTTCCCACACCACACCAGCCTGAACTCTAGATAGACTTTCTACTTCCCTCATTCAGTCACATTTTGTTATGATAGTTCTCAGTATAATTATTTCTGTGACTGCACTAAACGATCCCTGTGGTGAACTTCATGTCAGGAGCTGAACCCTCCAGTCCTCCTCTATTTTGTCTCTGAGAATCATTACACAAATGTTTTTCATTTTTCTCAAAACCCATAGATGAGGAAGACCATTCTGTGTTTATCTCTCGCCCTCTGACTTATTTCACTCAGCATAATAGATTCCATATACATCCATATATAGGAAAATTTCCTGACTTCATCTCTTCTGATGGCTAATTAATATTCCATTGTGTGTATATATACCATAGTTTCTTTAGCCATTCATCTATTGAGGGGCATCTAGGCTGTTTCCAAAGTCTGACTATTGTAAACAACGCTGCAATGAATATAGGTGTGAGAAAGGGATTTTTGTATTGTATTCTTTTGTTCTTAGGATATATCCCTAGGAATGGAATAGCTGGATCATATGGGAGCTCAACTTCCAGCTTTTGGAGAAATCTCCATATTGCTTTCTACAAAGGTTTGACCAGAGGGCATTCCCACCAACAGTAAATAAGAGTTCCTTTCTCTCCACATCCCTGCCAGCACTGCTTGTTCTCATTCTTTCTGATGTGTGCCAATCTCTGTGGCATGAGATGGTACCTCATAGTTGTTTTGATTTGCATCTCCCTGATGATTAGTGATGTGGAGCATTTTTTCATGTGCCTTTTAGCCATTTTAATTTTATTTTTTTGCCAAAGTGTCTGTTCATTTCTTCTCCTCATTTTTTGATGGGGTTAGATGCTTTTTTCTTGTGAAGTTCTGTCAGTGCCTTGTATATTTTGGATATTAATCCCTTGTCTGATGGGTATTAGGTGAATAGTTTCTCCCACTAAGAGGGTGGCTCTTGTATTCTGGGCACTATTTCCTTTGAGGTGCAGAAGCTTCTGAGCTTAATATAGTCCCATCTATTTATTTCTGCTTTCACTTGTTTGGAGAGTACTGTTTCCTCTTTAAAGATACCTTTAATATCAATGTCATGAAGTGTTTAATCTACATGTTGTTCTATATACCTTATGGTTTTAGGTCTGATATCTAGGTCTTTAATCCATTTGGATTTTACCTTTGTAAATTATGTTAACTGGAGGTCTAAGTTCGCTTTTTTAAAAGTGGCTAGCCAGTTGTGCCAACAACACTTATTGAAGAGGCCTTCCCTGTTCCATATAGGATTTCTTGCACCTTTATCAAAAATTAGGTGATGGTATATCTGGGGAACATTCTCTGAGTACTCAAGCCTGTTCCACTGATCTGAGGGTCTGTCTTTATTCCAATACCATGCTGTTTTGATAACTATTGATTTGTAATACAGTTTAAAGTTGGGGTAAGTAATACCTTCTATATTCCTTTTCCCAAATATTTCTTTAACTATTCGTGGGTGTTTATTGTTCCAAATGAATTTCAGAAGTGTTTGATTCACTTCTTTGAAAAATGTCAGCAGTACTTTTAAGGGAATGCATTAAATTTGTACAAAGCTTTGGGGAGTATTGTCATTTTAAAGATATTAATCCTGCCAATCCAAGAGCAGGGTATGGATTTCCATTTCCGTGTGTCTTCTCTTATTTCTTGTAGCAGGGTTTTATAGTTTTCTTTGTATAGATCATTCCATCCTTAGTCAAGTAGACTCCAAGGTATTTATGTGAGACTAATGTGAATGGGTTTTTTTCTTAATATCCATTTCTTCCCTATCATTATTGTTGTATAAAAAGGCCATTGATTTCTGTGTGTTAATTTTATAGCCTGCTATGTTGCTATATGCATCTATTGTTTCTAACAGTTTTTGATAGAATCTTTAGGGTTTTCTAAGTAGAGTATCATGTCATCTGCGAACAGTGAGAGCTTGACTTCTTCCTTTCCTATCCGGATTCCCTTGATATTGTTTTCTTGCCTAATTTCTAAAGCAAGTACTTCCAGTACTATGTTAAATAGCAGTGGTGAAAGGGGACAACCTTGTCTTGTACTGGAGTTTAGAGGGAAGGCTTTCAGTTTCTCTCAATTGAGGATAATATTTGCCATTGGCTTGTGATAGATGGCCTTAACTAGATTGAGAAAGGTTCCTTTCATTCCCATCTTGCTGACAGTTTTATCAAGAATGGGTGTTGAACCTCATCATATTCTTTCTCTGCATCTATTGATATGATCATGTGATTTTTATTTTTCTTCTTGTTTATACTGTGTATGATGTTGATGCATTTACAAATGTTAAACCATCCTTACATTCCTGGGATGAAAACTACTTGATCATACTGAATTATCTTCTTGATAAGGCATTGAATTCTATTTGCCATAATTTTTGAGGATCTTTGCATCTCTATTCATCAAGGATATTGGTCTACAATTTTCTTTTTTGGCTGTATCTCATCTGGTTTTGGTATCAAGGTGATATTGGCTGCATAGAAGCTGTCTGGAAATGTTCCTGTTTTTTCAGTTTCATGAAAGAGCCTGGCCAACATTGGTAGTAGTTCCTCTGGAAAAGTTTGAAAGAATTCATTAGTGAGTCCATCTGATCCTGGGCTTTTATTTTTGGGGAGACATTTGATCACCGTTTTAATTTCCTCAATAGTGATGGGGGGTGTTTAGATATACTACATCCTCTCGTTCAACCGTGGAAGATTATAAGAGTTCAAGAATGTATCCATTTCTTCCAGGTTCTCATGTTTCATGGCATAAAGTTTCTCGAAGTAATCTCTGATTACCCTTTTAATCTCTGCAATATCTTAGTATTGTCCTCCTTTTCATTTCTAAGGCAGGTTATCAAGTTTTCTCTCTCTTTTTTTATGAGTTTTACCAATGGTCTACTGATTTTGTTTGTTTTTTTTTTTTTCAAAGAACCAACTTCTACTTTCATTGATCTTTGGGATTGTTTTTTGGGACTCCACTTCATTGATTTCTGCTCTAAGCTTTGTTATTTCCTTCTGTCTCCCTATTTTTGGTTCCTTTTGTTGATCATTTTCTAATTTTATGATGCGTCATTAGGCTTTTCAAGTATGCCCCTACCTCCTTCCTGATGTGTGCTTGCAAAGCTATACATTTTCCTCTCAGTACTGCTTTTGCTGTGTCCCATAGATTCTGATAATTTGTGACTTCATTGTCATTTGTTTTCAGGAAAGTTTTAGTTTCCTCTTTGATTTCATCACGGATTCACTGGTTGTTCAGTAGCAGGCTATTTAGTTTCCAGTTGTTAAAGTTTTTTCTTCTGTGTGCCTTTGTAATTCACATCTAATTTCAGAGCTTTATGATCAGCAAAGATAGCCTGAAAAATTTCTATCCTCTTAATTTTATGGAGATATGTGTTATGTACCTGCATGTGGTCTATCCTGGAGAATGAGCCCATGTACACTGGAAAGGAATGTGTATCCAGGTTTCTCAGGATGGAGTGTTCTATATATATATATATATATATATATATATATATATATATATATATATATATATCTACTAGGCCTCTTTATTCCATTTCTCTTCTCAGGTCTAATATATTTTTGTTGGGTTTCAGTCTGGTTGACCTATCAAGTGTTAAAAGGGCCATGTTGATGTCTCCCATAATTATTGTGTTATTACTGACGTCCTCTTTCAAAATTCATCAATAGTTGTATTAGATATATTGCTAGTCTCTCATTAGGTGCATATATATATTTAATATTGTGATTTCTTCCTGCTATACATATCTTTTGATTAGTACATAATGTCTATGTTTATTCCTTACAACTTTTCTGAGTCTAAAGTTTGCATAGTCAGATATTAATATTGCCACCCCAGCTTTTTTAAAGGTGTTGTTTGCTTGGATGATTTTCCTCCAGCCTTTGATTTTGAGTCTATATTTGTTCTGACTATTCAGATGTGTTTCTTGTAGGCAGCAGAAGGTTGTATTCATCTTTTTTTTTAATTATGAGAACAAAGATACAAAGAAAGAGGGTAAGGTAAGGTTACAGTGGAAGGATAGTCACCCATAGGCAGAAGAAAGGCTGAGCGCATGACTGCTGTTGTTTTTTTTTAAGGTCTCTGGGTGCCCAAGGAGGCTGGTCTCCAGATACGCTTTGGTCTTAGCGGCGCCTTGGTCTTAGCAGCTCGGTGGAAGAGGCGGAAGCTGGTCCCCGGAGATGCTTTGGTCTTAGTGGCTCAGGGGTTCCTCGGTGTAGCAGCTCAGCGGCAAAGAGGCTGGGAAAGGCTGAGCGCACGCCTGCTGGTATTTCTTACAAAGTACGAGGGTGGGTCCCAGGGCATTTGCAGTCTTAGATGTTTGTTGGCCAGGCCAGCAGAGAAGAAACAGAAAGGAGCAGGCCCCATGGTTGGCATCTTTATAAGTCTCTGGGCTCCCAATCACCCGGCAGGTTTGCCCCCATGTGCGTTGGGCAGGGCCTTCTTACCGAGGGTGGGTCCTAGGGCATTTGCAGTCTTAGATGTTTGTTGGCCAGGTCAGCAGAGAAGAAACAGAAAGCGGATTCATCTTTTTGATCCATTTCGCCACTCTGTGCCTCTTAATTGGTCCATTTAATCTATTGACATGAGAGAGATGATTGTCATGTGAATTAATCCATATTTATTTGTAAGATTGATGTATCTGGTCAAGCTGGGAATTTCTGCGAATCCACGCCTGCCTAGTGGGGCTGACTGCGAAACACTGTGAGTCCTGTCTTTGTGTTTATTTGTTCTCTCCTGTCGTCCAGACCTCCTGGGAGTGGGCCGAATCGGCTCCAAAAAAACTCACTCTCCCAGAGGTCCATTCTAGGGCGGAACGCCCAGGAACACCTCATTAACCTGAAAACCGGCAAGAAGCGAGTGCTTTGCAAAAACCAGGTCCCCTGCTTGTGACATCAGTCTGGGAATTTCTGCGAATCGATGGCTGCCTAGTGGGGCTGACTGCGAAACACTGTGAGTCCTGTCTTTGTGTTTATTTGTCCTCTCCTGTCGTCCGGACGACTTCGCTACGCAGCCGTGCACTCTTTCTAAGGAAAGAGCATCATCGCAACAAAAAGAGAAAAAAATCACACTAGGACTGTGCTGGATAGCTGAAGCCCAGCATTTCTCTCTGGACAGTCTTCTCTGCTGTGTGCCTAGGCCCAAGATTTGATCCTTTGAGAGGCCTCATCCACGGAGGACTCCACTCCGTTGTAGGCAAATCGACACACCTGGAAGGGCGGAACCAGAGGAGTGTGGCTACGCACATCATTTAGCCAATAAATACCACCGCAATACATAGAAAAACACACAATACTAGTGTGACAATGGGGAAACAACGCAGGCCAGCGTCAGACATAGAGAATGAAGATGACAATTCTAATGACCAGATAATGACCAACGAATTAATCAATCTCTCAGATAAGGACTTTAGAAAAGCAATATGGAAGATGTTCAAAGAACTCAAAGAAACCATGGATCGAGTTGAACAGAACACTAATAAGAACCAAGAAAATATGATGACAGAAATCACAAAACTCCAAACTGAAATAACATGTCAACTAACAGGCCTGAAAAACTCAGTAAATGAGCTGAATGGTAAAATGGATGATCTCAACACCAGGGTAGAAGAAGCTGAGAATAGAATTGGTGCTGTGAAAGATGAGATAAATAACAACTCCATACAGCAGGAGAGATTGGGGAAAAAAACTTAAAACAAACAAAAAGACAACGGAAAAATAGTCAAAGAATGGGAACAGATGAAAATAGAAGTCTATGATAAGATCAACAGAAACAACTTAAGAATCATTGGAGTCCCAGAGACCCAAGAAGAAAATTTCCAGGAAGAATCAATGGTCAAGAACATCATTACAGAGAAACTTCCAGAACTAAAGAATATATGTGATCAAATCTTGCATGCCCGAAGAGTACCAACCAAAAGAAACCCCAGAAAAAATATCCCAAGACACATCCTAGTCACAATGACGAATCCCACAGATAGAAACATAATTCTGCAAACAGCAAGATCAAAAAAGGAAATTACATTCAAGGGAGCATCCTTGAGAGTTACAGCAGACCTGTCACCTGAAACACTCAAGGCCAGAAAGCAGTGGTGGGATATTGTGACAAGACTGAATGAAATGAATGCTTCACCTAGAATACTGTACCCAGCAAAACTCACTTTCCAGTTTGACGGAAGAAT
>PVKC010006594.1:0-30846 GCA_004027635.1 Crocidura indochinensis
ACACACACACACCTCCAGCATATAAACAGTTCATCTTCACATCTTTATGGCTAATCTCAAGAGTTGGCAAGTCAGAGAATCATCCAAATTCCAAAGCCCCTACAGTACATGGCTGCATATTCACAATACTGACAGCTTAGTAAAATTCAGCGCAAATTGAATGGGAAAGTAGCAAAGAATTCCACTAAATACAATAAACAAAACCAATAATGCAGAAGGCTCAACCAGCAACAAACCAGGTAGTAAATCTTTAGACTATGCATTTATGATAGGGTTGTGAATATCACAATTTTCATAAATTCTCTTTTACTGAAATGTTTTTGATAATTTCCTTAGTCATTTGTTTTACCATAGTAATATAAATTAAATTATTTTGTGCCTGCTAAGAGAGCAGGCTTTGGAGTTGTGTGGGAAACTAGTAACAATGGTGGAGGAAAGGTCACAGAATGCATGCATTCTCATTCTGGGCACCTAAAGAACATCAGCTAAAAAAGACCCAAATAAAAGCACACCATGGCACATCTAGCCACAATGATAAAAGCCATAAATATAGAATACTAAGAGCAGCAATAACAATAAAGGAAAATGTATACAAAAGAGAAACCTAAAGATTTATAGCAGATTTATCACAAGAAACTCTTCAGATACAAAGGCCGTGGTGGGATATCTTGAAAAAACTCAATAAAATGTGTTAGATTATAACCAGTTTTCTTCCTAAACAAAGATGACTTCTTCACATGGCAAAGACTCACCTAGGAGAGAAGAGTTTCTAGATAAATCATTTGCTTTTCTCTCTATATGGGGATGGTCTTAATTTCCCAATAAATACTAAAGTCTCAGACAGCCTCTTCCTCTTGCTCCATGAGATGGAAGGTTCCCAGACCACATTCATTCTCCCTTATCAACTTGTTTTGGAATATTTTCTGCGAGTAACCTATTACTCCCTGAGGTGGAATTACAACATGTGAAGTCTTTGCATCTGGCACTTACTGAGGGACCCAACAAGAAAGACCTCAACAACAATAAGAGATATGATCTCCTGGTGGATTAGGACAATAACCACCCCTTGGGTTAGGGCCATAATCCCCCTGGTGATTTAATGTTATCATATTGCCTGTCTATGAAATGAAGATATTAAATGTTGCATCAGAGCCCTTTATATGGGCTTGGATGGTGATGGGATGAATGGAGGGGCCTTTCTCTGCCGTCCCAGGCCAAGTAGCTCCAAACCCCTACAACCAGTGGGTCAGCAGGTTCAGGTAGAGGTGAGTAAATCATCCACAGACAGGTTCCAAGAAATATCAGCTTTATTTGCTCTGGCCAACATGTGTGGCCTATAATCTTAAACCTATTTAAGCATGGTCTTGTCAGCTTGCCCTGTGTCTAGCCTTTTCCAGCCATCTCTCCTCCTGCTACTTCTCCATCCAGGCAAATCCCCTTTGCCCTCCGGTCAAAGCCTTTTATTATCTACCAAAGACCCCCTTTGTAATGGAGTGGTGACATACATACTAGGTAGCTTAATGTTAATCTGATCAAACTCTCTGAAATGTCTTCTACATTGAAAAGTAAAAGCACCTTCCCAATGGAAACATGTTCTTAAGTTAGAAACTGTCCCAAGACCAATAATTCATTGCTCACCACTGGCATTAAACTAGAGAGACCACCATCTGCCAGGTCCAGTACATCAGGTGAGGGAGATTCTCATGATAAGTTAACATCATGCTTGATGTTTAATAGAGACAATGTTTTGACAAGCTCTTAGGTACCTCATAATATCATCCTTCTGATCTCAGCAATTTATTTTTCACCGTTGAAGGGTGAAATCTCAAAATATAATTAGACTTTTTATGTAATGGTTCAAAAAGTCCTATCTTTTCAGGTTCACCTCTGGAGAAAAATTATGGTTACTGCTCTTTGCAGCACCTCAACCACCAACTGCTGCTATAGCCCAATTTTCTGGTCCATTAGAATAGTTCTATTTACACTACAAACAATCTCACACATTTGTGCCATATTTGGCGTTAATAGCTGCTCTAATAATTAAGAGAAGTCTGTGGGTACATACATTACTGGCTTATGACCCCCCATATCATTGTCTTGCCTATTCCAAAAATGTAAATTAAATTGATCCTTACCTTCACTGAGGCTCTTCAAAGAGCTTTAGATGATTTCTCAGGAAAAATTTCCTTCCTATACTCTGCTGGAAAAGGCTGAGTGTTTTTTCAAAACACCTTTTGTATTTTCTCCAATAATCCATTCTTTTCTAATCACTAATACTCCAGAATTTTACATAGATGGCTCTTCATCATGGAATAGTGGTATCACTGACCCATCATTGACCACAGCAGTGCCTACAAATTATAAGTCTGCCCAACAAGTGGAATCTGCCACATTGATTTATGTGTCATATCATATGTCAGGACCATGTAATGTGGTGAGTGACTCAGTATACATGGTCGGACTTTTCTCAGGAATTGTCACAGCCTCCCTAAATGCCCATAACCACGTATTTCAGGATTTGCTTCTACAATTACAAACTCTTTTGTCAAAGTATGCTGAAACTAATTTCATCATTCATATTTGATTTCATTCAGGCAAGGAAATTGGTACAAGGAAATGAAAATGCTGAGCACCAAACAGGGCCTATTTTACATCACTTGAGGAAGAGCATCAAGCCTTACACACAAATGTTTGCCACCTTTGTGTGCATTATCATATTCCATGTAGGTAAACCAGACAATCCAGGAATGCCAGGTCTGCATCCTGTTACATATGTAGCTGGAACTAACTCTTGATTTATAATAGATGGATGTTATGTATGTTAATCTTTTTCCAGACCAGCATGAGAAATAGCAAGGCTCCAGACTGAATGCCCTTTTGCCAAGCTTATGGGAGGCTGTGGGGCTTGGCCTCCCCCCAACAACCTTTCCTCTCCTTCCTCCCGGACTTTGGGGCTATCCCTGGGCCCCCACCCAGGGATTCAGGAAGATGGGTGCCTGGGAGGATCTTAAAGGGGACCCCAGGCTTTCCCCAGCCCCCACTCTGCACAAGAAGGGCTGTATTGGGGAAGTCACTGGCAATTTTCCTTCCCACTAGTGTCCATTCTCAAACTGCTTGAGGGATAGTGCTCCTGATAGATAGTTTAATATGATACTTTAGGGTTTAATATGATACTTTAATATGATAGCTTAATATGATACTTTAGGGTTTAATCTATGCTTACAATATACAGAATGTCTTTGTTGTATACTTTCCTTTCCCCATTGGCTCGTCACCTTACAGGCTCATTTATAGTCCTTTACTCTCACCCCCACCACCTATTACCCCACATCTAACAATTTTTACCCTCAGTTCTTCGCTCCTCACGAGCAGATCATTATCCTCACTCAGGTCAGCTGCCAACCAGCTCCCAAAGTGAAAGAAATAGATTCTCAGCCTGAGAAGAAACCAATATTCTGTTCCTGTTAATCAACTCTCAGCGGCCTCCTATCCTCCACCTTCCTTCACTGTATATACCCTGTGCTTGCTATCATACTCAGTTTCTGAGAAGCCCTTACTCAAAGATATTTTCTGATATGGGAGTTCTGGGAGTCGTTTTGCAGACTCCAGATGGCCAAATCACAGACCAAAGTGATGTCCCGGATTCAACACCCTCCCCATGACTATTTCTTTCTTTTTTGTTTTTTGTTTTTGGGCCACTCCCGGTAGTGCTCAGGGGTTACTCCTGGCTGTCTGCTCAGAAATAGCTCCTGGCAGGCACAGGGGACCATATGGGACACCAGGATTCGAACCAACCACCTTTGGTCCTGGATCGGCTGCTTGCAAGGCAAACACCGCTGTGCTATCTCTCCGGGGGCCCATGATTATTTCTAAAGACATAAGAGGGATATGTGTATCTCCTTTGTATATCTTTTTTTTGAACCCCCCCTCCTTTGTATATCTTAGGTATATTCCATTAACATCTATAACTCTTTTTGAATATCCTTATACAGTGACAATTTTGACCACTGTCCCCACCCCCTTTTGGGATCTGTTCAATAAAGAATTCTGATAGAAGAGTTTCTCTGTTTAGAATGCATGTTGAACCAAGTTACAAGGAATATTCAATTTGTTCTCTTGGCCCCCAGATGCAACAATAATACCTTGTGGCATTGTTCCTCTTTTGCATAGGCACATTAAAATGGGAGATATTACATATGCAAATAAATTCCTATCTAATAGAGAGGAACATAAATTTTGTAATGCAAATTAGGCCTTATACCTTGAATATTGGCATAATGACTTGGCTCAGGCTTCAGAAGAATGGACATGCCCATATACCCCTGAATGATGGATAACATCTATGTAAACAACCACAATTGTCTATAACATTACCAAGAAGCAAACCTCTACCAGGGAAGACCCCACCACTGCTCTTGCATTGACTTACTCCAAAGAGGGTTCTATTAACGCCCAGATGATTTAGCAACAGCAACTACCTGCTTGCAGGCAGGTTTCTCTGCAACTCTGCAACTAATGGTGAGGTGAAATAGAGGACACTACATATCAGCCTGACTTTGATGAAGGAAATGCACAGAAATCAGAATCTTTAACTATAGGAACCTAACACCAACAACAGCTAATGTGCAAAAACGTTTCTTCTAGACCACTGAGAATGGCTCAGTGGTTAGACAGCCTGCTATGCCTGGAGCCCAGAGTTGGTCTTTTGCTGGAAAACTTCAAGGGTGAGGTCTTCTTGTATTTAGCGAGGCTTTTTCCCTGTTTTCCCCATATTTTTCTGGGCCCATGCAAACAACAGCGATTGCCACTCTCACACTGTCACTACTGTATTTTAACACTTATTCTTTAAGAAAGAAAGAAATAACAGCTTACTAAACTTAAAAAAATAAGTAACTTTAGTAAAATGCATGTCTCGAATACAGGCAGCGGATGGGAAGGAGGGAGGGAGGCATTGGTGGTGGAAATGTTGCACTGGTGAAGGGGGGCGTTCTGTTTATGACTGAAACCAAACCACAATCATGTTTGTAATCATGGTTAAAAAAACCTTTTCCAAACAAATCCTAACCTCATCTAGTAGTTGACACTTATTTTTGTTTTATATGGACTGTCCCTCTGACTTCTGAAATACCTAAAGCTCTTTGTTCCTTTTTATTAAAATGTTTTTCTGTCATGGACATTCCCCATACCATCAAAACTGATAATGATGCAGTCTATACTAGTAAAACTTTTCAATCATTCTGTAAAGAGTGGCAAACTAAACATGTCACTGACATCCCTTACAATCTTCAGATACAAGGCACAAGGCATTGTTGAATGTGCTCACAGAATCTTCAAATTCAATTATTAAACAAAAAAGGAGGCATGTCACCACTTGACTTCTTATCCTTAACATCATTTTTATTAAACTTTACCCGAAGAAGAGCCTGACACAGTTGCTGAAAGACACTTTTGAGATCTACAGTATCAAAATAAAACAGGTAACTCACCTAATTAGGTAAAATTGACAAAGAATGGGTAGAAGGAAATTTCTTCATTTGAGGGAAAATACAAGCTTATATTTCCACAGATGGCAGCCCCACTAAGAAATTTTGGGTCTTATGACCCATTAGAAGCAGAATTCTTACAAATGATGATATAAAATTATACATTCCTACTGAGTGGGATAAAGGAGCCTTCCAAGCTACAACATTCCTACTTTTCCCTGGATCTAACATTGGCTATTCAAGAGAAAAAGGAAACCAGCAGCAACTCAAACAGATACTTGGGGTAGAAAGCCAAAATATAACCCTAAATCAGAGATTACAAGGCTTAGGATTAAACAAATTCAAAATTTCAGTCCTACTCTATGTTTGGCTGATCATTTAAACAAACATATTACCAGGGAGATATTAAGAGGCTGAGTATATTTGGACATAAAGGTCAAATGGCAGAAGAAGTGACCTAATTATGAAAGCCTGAAGAACATCTTTTCTCTGTAGGCAGGACACTACAGGCATATAATCCCCCAAAGACTTTAAAATACCCATTGAATAGACCAATTAACATTTTTCAGAATACAGCCAATATGATTTATATGAACTACTCCTATTTCTGATGACTGGTCTCCATAAAGACCTGAATAAAACTGATAAAGAGAAAAGACATTGAGAGGAAAATAATGATCATCTCAATGACTTAAAAGCTGCAGAGACACTTGACAGAGACACAAGCAGCTCAATGTATGTACTATTGATACATTTTTTTCAAGATTAGGTCAAAATCATAGTCCAGTGCCTCACATGTCATAAGAGGTCTTGAACATTTGAAAGTTTTATGTATCTATATCTGCCATTAGCATCCACAAGTAAATGTACATTACAGAATTGTCTTGGGTTATTTTTCAGAGAAGAAAAACTGAAAACAGGTTTTATTGCAGTCGCTGCAGAGTTCAATGGGATTCTCTAAAAATGATAGAATTTGGAATTTACCACCTGTAATCTTAATATATCTGAAATGCTCTTTCTACAATGGCAGGTGGAAGCAAATATTACAGACATATGTAGACTTTCCTTAGAATATCTTGACTTGTTACAATATCATCTTGGTTCAAAGAACAAATTGAAAATATTTAACTTATTTTCTGTTTCAAATCACTATGGTGAACTGAACAGGGGGCATTACACTGCATATTGTAAAACACAGCAAGACAAAGCTGGTTTAAATCTAATGATTACAAGTTTCAGATACTACCTCCTCTTCTGTGAATTTCTCAACAGTTTATATTCTTCTCAGTGGATAAAGAGCAACAGATATAAGAGCATAAATGAAGGCAGATTATCAGCTAATTATCCTTTAAAAGATGTCTGCAATAATGTTCTAATGTTTTTGTTCACAGAAATATGTGGAAAAGAATTTGATGCTATGAAATCCCAATACAGTGCCATTATAAGAATGTATCAACAACTATTTTCAAATTAAATATGTCTTAAAAATATTGAGTCATTGCTCTGGAAGACCAAAATGGGCTATCATGTGAGTGATAAAAATTGACTCAGAACCTTTTTACAAAAGGAATTGTAATTGCTGAAGTAAGTCTTGAACAACCTGGCAATGAGCATTTAAATACGTGGCTACTATGCCTAGGAACAATTCTACCACATAAATTGAATCACTTGCTTTTGACATGGTTCTGAAACATGTGATAGTAATTTAAAGTAGCAAGTTCCTCTTGTTGAGTATATTTGTAATTTGTAGGCAATTCTGTGGTCAGTGAAGGGTAGTAATACCAGATTTTCCTTATCATAATCCCTCAATATAAAACACAAAAGAGTGTTGAGTATAGGGGAAGAATGGATAATAATAGAAGCATAATGGGAGGAAACTTCTCCTGAAAAATCTGATAATGACCTTTGAAGGGGCTCACTGAGAGGTAATATACATTATACATTATATACATATATAATATACATTATACATACTCTTTTGGAATTGGTATGACTATTATTTTAGAATCAAAATATAACAAAGTAACCATTCTGAACCTTGCTTTGATGAAAAGAGCATCAATCAATTCCAAATAGGGCACAAAAGTGAGGTGGCTTGTGGTGTAAATAAACGAATTCCAGAGGCCCAAACAGCTGAGCATTATCATATGTAGAAGAATGAGGAGTTGCAAAAATTAAAAGTCACACCTTCTCTCCAGGTATGAAGCCAGTCAATGAAAAAAATCCACATCCATTTGGGCATTTTGGGTTAACAGCTAGGGCTATTTAAGTTTGTATCTCCCTCCAGTGTGCTGAATAAGTTGCTGAGTTTAGAGTTTGGAATCTCAAGGGAGGTATGGATCCAATTTATATCACTTAAGAGATTTTGAAAATTATTGAGAGTTCTTAGATTTTTCTGATAAATAGAAATATGTTGGTAATGTACACTCCAATACATAGCCCAAGTATTTAAATGGGAACAAAGTAGAAATTTTTCTGTGGCTATTGTTAAATCAACACTTTCAAGCAACTGATGACATATTTATATAAAAATTGTAAATTTCTGTTCATAGAGTAAGCCATGAGAATATCATCCATCTGATGGACCAAATATGCCTGGCCAAACTTTTTGCAAGCTTCATGTAAGACCACATCAACAAAATATTGATACGTAGTGGGTGAGTTCACCATGCCCTGAGGTAAAACTGTTCATTGAAACTGCTGCTTGGAGGCTCTATTAATGATAGAGGGAACTGAAAAGGCAAAGGTTTTTCTGATTTTGGAGTAAATAGAAATATTATAAAAACAGTCTTTTGGGTCAATTGCTATCGAGAACCAGTGTTTTGGAATGGCTACTGGTAAGCTATTCTGTAATCTCTTTATAGGAAGTATGGATCACTGGTAGTTTTTACAAAAATTTTTATTTTATTGAAACAATTTTGATGTACAGAGTTCTCCATAGTTGAATTTCAGATATATAATGAGTCAGAGCCCTTCCCAAAACTAGTGTCAACTGACTTCCACCAATGGACCCAGAGGAGTGCACTGATAGTTCTTAAATAAGATGAAAGTCTTGGAGCTGGCGAGGTGGCACTAGAGGTAAGTGCTAGCCAAGGAAGGATCATGGTTCGATCCCCCAGCGTCCCATATGGTCCCTCCAAGCCAGGGGCAATTTCTGAGCCCTTAGCCAGGAGTAACCCCTAAGCATAAAATGGGTGTGGCCCGAAAAGCAAAACAAAAACAAACAAACAAAAAAGATGAAAGTCTCCAGCTGCTTGATTTCTTTTGTATTACAAATATAGAGGAATTCCATTCAGAAAAAGAGGTTTTAATGTATCCCAGTCTTAGACGCTCATCACTAAGTTTCTCAGCATCTCTACTTTTGTGCTGTTCATGGGCCACTGGGGTATCCAGATTGAAACATTTGATTTCTATTCAACTAGAATGGGTATTGGGTGCTTTAATACAATGGCCCCAATTAAAAAGGCAATGACTGATCTTTGGGGCTGGAAGAGGGTTGAACTATAAAGTAAATCATCTGAGCTGGTGAAAGAAGGGGTTGAATGAAGGATGTGACATTCCACCCTCCTTTGCTTATGCAAATAGAGTCTCCAGAGGTTCATGGAAATTGGAGCTACATGTGAGGAAAAACAGCCTGTTGATATTCTAGTCCTAATCACTTCAAACACCTACCACTTTTGAAAGAGAAAGAGGGAGAAACCTGAGTTTGGGACCAGGATAAGGTCAGATTGAGGGCCAGGTAGAGTAACAGGTAAACAAGGCAAAGTAATAAATCTAGAAAAATTTAGCTGAAGTCTGTAGAAATCATGGAGGAAATCCAAACCCAGGAGTATAAATTGTTTGCCAGTCCGCTGCATCACAAACTGCCTCTCACAACTCCCACACCCAGACTCACTCATATTGGGGTTTTATACTCCCGCCAAAATGTTAGCCAATGGCAGTTGGTTAAGGTTCTTAAAGGGGTGGACTATATAGTAGGAAGTTACATAGTAGAAAAATATGTAATAGTGGGCAGAGTGAAGTCACACCAGGTAGGACATTTGCTTTGCACACAGCCTAAGGAGGTTTGATTCCCAGCATCCTATATGGTCCCCCAGCCTTCCAGGAGTGATTTCCGAGCTCAGAGCCAGGGGTAAACTCTGAGCACTGCTAGGTGTAGTCCAGAAACAAACAAAAAAAATCTGTAGTAGAAAAACCCGAAACCTTTTAGTTAGAGGTCAGGGAGTCTGAGGAAAGGTACAAATGATGAAGCTGATTGGTCTTCTAATACACATGATTTCCATGCCAATGCCCACCAGAAAAATCTCTGGGGTGGGAGCTCTAATAACAGTTTCTTATGTGTCACCCTTCCCCAGAGGAAGACAGCCTTCAGAGATTATACCTGAACCTTCTCATTCCTCACATTCCCTTATGAGATTGTAAACTCCCTTATGTTTAGTTAGTATTGAGAATTTGTTATCTACTCTTCTTTCTATGGCTTTTTATTGCTGAACAATAGATATCCAATGGAAAGGACAGTTGGGGCTCTCTGTCCACGAGGCAGTCCGTCCCCTGACTTCCATGCTGTCCTTTTAATGTCTTGTTTCCTTAATCCTCACAGTGACCCTGCTTTAGGACCATTCATCTGGAGCTGGACTCTGGCAGCAGATACCCTTTTATGGATGCTTCTGGGATATTACACGGGGATTACAATAATGTAGAGTAAGAGTAAGATAAACAATTTTTAAAGCTCTCTGTCATCACAGCAGGATGGGAGAAGCAAGGTCCTATAGTAGTTACTTCTTTTATAAAGCATTTTTAACACATTCATAAAACATGGTGTATGTTGATGCATTTAGTTTGTGACTCATTAGCTAATGTCTAAACCTTAAATCCATCAAGGTTACTCTGCCTCTTATTCTGCTAGGTGCTGGATAGACATGCTTCATTTATCTTCAGAGCAAGCCTAAGGGAGCAACACTATAGAGAGACTCATTCTCTCTCTAGAGAGAAAGCAAATTCTAAGCTTGGTGCTATCTTTCATACAGGGCTGCAAGTATAAAAATGGTGGAGTTGTGATCTGACCTTAGGAGTATGCTATAAAGCACCCATATTTCTAATTTCTGGGTCCCTGTGTTCCCAGGCTGACTGAAGATAAAAATTGCTCACAGTGATCATTAAACTTATAGACTCCCAAGGACTCCCTGAAGTTATTTTTGGTTTTTACTAGTCTTTTAGTTATTACAGGCAACACAACCTCCCCAATGCTGGTCATGCTTATCTTCAGGGAAGTTAGAAAACTTGGGAAAATACCAGTCCCTGTGGAACATAAGGTATCAGAAACACCTGCATGAGATACAATTATGCCTTCCTCTCAAAGTAAGCATTATAAATAATATCAGGCTAGAATTGGAAAGGCATATTAGTCCTGGATAAAGGTATAGGAAGAAGACCAGAGTCCTTTCTGATATCTAGGTTACCCATGAGATAATGTTTACACACTATTGGAAAGAGTAAAGAGATCTCTTATCCACTTGCGACTTCATTTTAAAAGACACCCAGAGCTTCAGATCAGGATATGCAATAAAACCAGGGATTTGACTCAGCAGGGCTGGATCTAGTCCTGATATCTGTGATAGAGGTTCCATACAGGCCTCTGATAATGAATCTCAAGTCTTTTCAGGCACAGTTTAGCTCATTATTCATGGCTACCCAAGATTACTCCCACCATCTGACCTGATTCTCTAAACTTCCCTTCTATATGCTATGTCTGGATATCAGAATGTCCCTCTAGGTTCCTAGGGCTTAGTCACATACACTCATACTGTCTTGCTTGGCATTTTTATTGTTGTTGTTTATTCTTATTTGATCCTTTACTTTCTCTCCTTATTTATTTTATTTCTGTTACCTCTGTTCAGACCTTTTGTTGTTGCTTTTGTTTTTGGGCCACACCCATCGGTGCTCAGCGGTTACTCATGCTATCTGCTCAGAAATAGCTCCTGGCAGGCATGGGGGACCATATGGGACACCGGGATTCGAACCAATCACCTTTGGTCCTGGATAGGCTGTTTGCAAGGCAAACACCACTGTGCTATCTCTCCAGGCCCATGTTCAAACCTTTAAGTTGATCATTGACTGGGAGATTATTGATTCAGTGACAGATCAGTGACTTTAATTATAGCACCTGTATTTAACTTGATTTAATTTAATTTAATTATAACACCTGTAAAATTTTGTCTCCAGCACAACTTTTCAGTTTATGTTTCTCCTTATTGGGTCCAACCCCTGAGTCCTACCCCACCCCGTTGAGAAAGGTCCATTAGTCCATTAATTCAGGCTTTCAGATTTATGGGAAGTATTTGTGAAGATATTGGTAACTTTCATTAGAATTTTTTTTGATTCAAAAGGTCTTATATGTAGTGAATAAATGAATTAGTTGAAGTACTTATTAAAATGCTGACTTTTTTACCCATGGAGGAAGTGAATGGGTAGGAAATAATCTGTACTTCTCTACGAGCAAGAAAATACTCTTCATGCTTCTAGCTCAGGACCCTCCCCTCACTTTGAGTAGAGAACCCAATATCTATCATTTACTTTTCAGACAAATTTGGTCAGATATTCTATTATTCCTAACTATCATTCAGATCTCCAACCCCAACTTTGATGTTTTCTCTTCAGAACTTCTGCAGAAACTCACTCTGCTTACCACCTTCATGGTATAGCTGACCCAATGAGCAATGCAAACATATAACACTGCTTTAAAATTCAACGTTTGTCTTTTAAATTCCCCCCAAATCTAACTGTGATCCTCCCTTGATATCTATAGGGAAATGTTTTTAAGAATTACACACGGGGCCCGGGAGATAGCATGGAGGTAAGGCGTTTGCCTTTCATGCAAAAGGTCATCAGTTCGAATCCCGGTGCCCCATATGGTTCCCCGTGCCTGCCAGGAGCAATTTCTGAGCATGGAGCCAGGAGTAACCCCTGAGCACTGCCGGGTATGACCCAAAAACCACAAAAAAAAAAAAAAAAAAAAGAATTACACACAAACATATTGAAACTGGATACTGAAAACCTACAGTGCTAAAAGAATTTTTAGTTAACCTCCTTTTGCAGGTTTTTTTTGTATATGCAGGTTTCACATCTATGAATTAAATTGACCAACAACTAAGGTTGATTGAATTTGTGTATACAGACACCATGAATTTAAAAAAAATATACACGTAAGTGCAAATTTATGTTGTTTACGGGTTTATTGTAGGGTTTATTCTACCTACCTAGAAATCACCAAGATTTACTTAAATAACCTGATATGTTAACTGTTCCATCTCAGATCCTAGTACATCTCGTAATTTCCCATTAGAATGCAATATACCTGATTAGATTAATTATATGAGCAAGCACTACTATGAAAGGTCAGTTCATAAATTCTTCAGATTTTGTGAAGGATATAGCTTTTTTAGCCACTCAACTCTACTGTAGGCCACATGGATATGCAAGTGGTGACTGAATTCTAATAAACCTATTTACAAGCAGGCTGTGGATTGGATTTGAGAAATTAACCATAGTTTACCAACCATCTTGCCTAAAAATTATCTTTGTAATACAGCAAATAATCAAGTTTAGTTATTTGGGGGGGGGTTCACACCTAGCAGTGCTCAGGGCTTACTCCTGGCTCTATGCTCAGAAATCGCTCCTGGCAGGCTAGGGGGATTCGAACCAATGACCTTCTGCATGAAAGGCAAATGCCTTACCTTCATGCTATCTTTCCGGCCCCAAGTTTAGTTATTTTTGTTTATGTTTTTATAACTTTCCCAATGTATATCAGGTCTATAAGGACACTGAAGACCGTTAATTAATTCTCTATAACATGAGGACAATTCCACCCATTTCATATCTCTTAATGTAGCTTCTGATTCTCTCATTGGAAAAAAAAGGATATTTCTTTACAGTTAATTGAATTTGAGACCTTAGATTTCCGTACAGACTAGGCAGTAGTTCAATTATCTGAGTAATTGCTTTCTTCTTGACTCATGGAGAAATTTGAAACTAATTCTCCGGCCCAGAGACATCAAATCTTCTAGCTAATAGCCCAGGACCACTCTTCTTGGAAATAGGAAGGAAACTCTGGTAACTGTATTCTACAAAGGGACTGAGAACCAATTAAAAGCACTGGTCTACTACCTGGAAACCCAAGGGCTTTGTCTTCTCTTCCTACTCATATTACAGCTCTAGGAAAGGAACACAGCAAATGTCTGGAAGATGTGCTGCTTGATAGTAGGCATGGCAGCTAAACAAGGATTTCTGGCTTCCCTGGGAGAGTGATAAGAAATGTAACAAGTCCATGTATTACACATTCATTTCCAACTATTTCCACCAGATTGACTTCTCACTTTCAGAGACTCCCTAGGCAGGCTGCACAGGACAAAGAAACACCTCTGGGCTTTAGTACAAAAGACTTCAGTCCTAACCTTATGTTCTCATCTAAGACTTGTCACTTCACACATTTTTATGGAGTCCTTTCACTTACTCAAATGATTCCAGATCTGTCTCGGTGTAGAAGTGTAAGTTTGCACCAGTTGAAGGTGACATGAGAAAAAGCATTTGAGAGTTCTTTCCTGTACCACTGCAGTGAGTTCATCTTGTTATCTCAGTTCTTTGTTTGGGGTAGGTTATAGGGAGTATGGCTAGTAGGGGTTACTTCTGTCTCTGAGTACAGGCATCACTCCTGGCTGAGCTCAGATATATGCGGTGCTGGGGATGGAGGAATCAGGGTGAGCCTTGTAAAAAGCAAGAACCTACCTGCTGTCTTATCTCTCCTATTTCTATTTCCCAATTCTTTTGTCTTTCAGGAACTGGTCAAAATGTTTAATGATATCAATGTGTATGTTAATTTACTTAGCACTTCTCTTTGTAGATGTCTGTGCTTTCCATAAGGGAAGAACTGTATTTGTCCTTTTCCAACTCTGTATGTCCAAAGTGAGTTTGATTTTCAATAGCTTAAAAATGGTATGACAGAGCAAATTCCCACCAATCAGAACCACCTATGGTCATTATGCTACAGCAACTGACATATTAACACTGTCCAAGATCAAGCACTATGAATCATAGAGAGTAAATGATGCAATACCGTGAAGTTGTATAAAAGTCATTACCAAAAAGGGAGTTGGACCAATAGCAGAGTGGGCAGGGCATTTGACTTGCATGCAACTGACCCAGTTTCTATCTCCAATATCCATTATGGAGCCCAAGCCTGCGAGAAGGACCTTCTTAGTGTAGAGCCAGGAATGATTACTGAGCTCAGTCTTAAGGTATGGCCCCAAAACCAAATATATAAATAAAGTGTGACAAAAGTATAAAAATTAATAAATTTGGAAAGAATAGATGAGGTAACATGCTTTCATAAAACTAAATCTATTCCATTAAATAACTATGCTTAATTTTTAAAGGATATTCTCAGTTTATGTACAGGGTATCAAAATATCCTTTTAAATATTAAGGTTTTAAAGGAGCACACTTATGATTTACAGCAAAGGTGCCAGAGTGATGGCACAGTGGTAGGGTGTTTGCCTTGCATGAAACTGACTCAGGACAGACCACAGTTCTATTCCCTGCTTCCCAAATGGTCCCCTAAGCCAGGAGCGATTTCTGAGCATATAGCTAGTAGTAGTCCCTGAGCATGACCAGATGTGGTCTCCCCCCCAAAAAAAAAAAAAAGATTTATAGCGGATTTATCACAAGCAACCTTCCAGGCTAAAGGCCATGGTGGGATATAGTGACAAAAATAAATGAAGTGAATGCTTCACCAAGAGTACTTCACCTAGCCAAACATACATTCAGATTTGAAGGAAGGATACACAACTTTACAAGTAAACAGCAGCAAGGAAACTTTCAGCCTTAAGAGACAAACTGGGAGCTGGCGAGGTGGTGCTAAAGGTAAGGTGTCTGCCTTGCAAGCGCTAGCCAAGGAAGGACCCCGGTTCGATCCCATATGGTCCCCCAAGCCAGGGGCAATTTCTGAGCACTTAGCCAGGAGTAACCCCTGAGCATCAAACGGGTGTGGCCGAAAAACCAAAACCCAAACAAAACAAAACAAAACAACAACAAAAAAGAGAGACAAACTAAAAGGTCTACTTTAAAATAAGACAGATCAACAGAGATACCAAACTTCTACAAACATACCTCCATAAAATCAAGAGGATAGAAATTGTACCAACTAACTTCTCAGATCATGATGCACTGAAATTATATGTGAATTTCAAACAGAGAAAAAAAAACTTTTAACATCTGGAAATTAAATAGCTCACTGCTCAACAGCCAGTGGGTCAGAGATAAAATCAAAGAAGAGATCGAAAGATTCTTGGAAACAAATGAGCAGAAAGACATGAATTATCAGAAGTTGTGAACATAGCTAAAGTGGCACTAAGAGGAAAATTTATAGTCTTGCAAGCACTCATCAGGAAGGAAGAAGTGGCCTACACAAATATCTTACTGACACAGCTTATAAAGTTGAAAAGTGATCAACAAAATTAGCTAAAAATAGGCAGACACTGGGGGCCGGGCAGTGGCACTGGAGGTAAGGTGCCTCTGCTAACCTAGGATGGACTGCAGTTTGATCCCCCGGTTCCCCATATGGTCCCCCGTGCCTGCCAGGAGCGACTTCTGAGCGAATAGCCAGGAGTAACCCCTGAGCATCACCGGGTGTGGTCCAAAAACCAAAAAAAAAAGAAGATCATCCACTACGATCAAGTAGGTTTCATCCCAGGAATGCAGGGATGTTTTAAAGAAAAAAGAAAAAAAAAGAAAAAAAATAGGCAGACAGAGGTAATAATAAGGCTTAGTACATAAATTAATAAATTGGAAATTCAAAAGCAATTAGAAAGATCAATGAAAGCAAGTTAGTTTTTAAAAAATAAACAAGAGCGATGAACCACTAGCAAAACTCACAAAGGAAGAGAGAGAAAATTAATAAGCCTAATTTGATATGAAAAAGGGGGATATTACTACAGATGCTACAGTAATTCAAAGGTAATCAGAGATTACTCTGAGAAACTCTATGCCACAAAACAAAAGAACCTGAAAGAAAGGATAAATTCTTGGACTCTTATAACCTCCTAAGGTTGAACCAAAGTGATCTGGCATATATTAACAGACCTATCAATACTGAGTAATTAAAATGGTAATCAAAAGTCTTCTCCCAAACAAAAACCCAGGTACAGATGAATTCACTAACAAAGTATTTCAAAACTTTTAAGAACATATATTTCCAATCTTTTTCAGGATATTCCAGGAAATTGAAGAAATAGAAATAGTTTATATAAAGCTAATATCAACCCGATACCAAAAGCAGGGATGTGCCACAAAAAAGAAAATTATATAAAATTTTCTTTATGAACATTGATGCAAACTACTGAAAAATCTTACAAATAAGATCCAATGTCTTATAAAGAGACTCACACACCATGACTAAGTATTATCTATTCCAGAGATGCAAGGATGACTTTATATACACAAGTCAATCCTCATTATACACCATATAAGAAAAGGGAAAAATAAAAACTATATGAGCATATTAATGAATTCAGAGGAATCATTTGAGAGGTCATGATAAAAACTCTCAACAACATGAGAATGAAAGGAACTTTTCTTAATATATTCAAGGCCATTTACCACAAAAACATGGCAAATATTATACTTAAAGTAGAAAAACTGAAAACTTTTCCTCTAAAATCTCGTACAAAACAAAGCTTACCCCTCTCAACACTTCTATTCACCATAGTACTGGAAGTATTTGCCATAGCAATTAGGCAAGAAATAAAAAAAAAAAGATATTAAGTGCATCTAGATCAGAAAGAATGACCTCAAACTCTCACTATTTGCAATTAACATGATACTATATTTAGAAAATCCTAAAGATTATACCAAAAACTTCTAGAAACAATAGATACACATAGCAAAATGGTAGGTTACAAAATTAACACGCAAAAATCAATTACCTTCTTATAAACAAATAACGATAAAGAAGACATTTAAAGACATTTAAAATTTTTCCATTCACAATAGTACCATAAAAACTCAAATGCCTTGGAGTCAGCGTAATTAAAGAGATGAAAGACCTATACAAAGAAAACTACAAAATACTCCATCAAGAAGTAAAATAGGGGGGCCAGGTGGTGGCGCTGGATATAAGGTAACTAACCTAGGAGGGACTGCGGTTCGATCCCCCGGTTCCCCATATGGTCTCCCATGCCTGCCAGGAGCGACTTCTGAGCGAATAGCCAGGAGTAACCCCTGAGCGTCACCGGGTGTGGCCCAAAAACCAGAAAAAAAAAAAAAGAAGTAAAATAGGTCACAGGAAATGGAGACATTTCTGTTCATGATATCCTGTTCATCGATTGGGAGGATCAACATCATTAAGATGGCAATGTTGCATAAATCTTTGTACAGATTTAATGCAGTCCACCTAGTATACTTATAACATTGTTCAAAGAGTGAATCAAACACTTCTGAAATTCATTTGGAACAATAAACACCCATGAATAGCTAAAGCAAACCTTAGGAAAACAAAGATGGGAGGCATCACTTTACCCAACTTCAAATTGTATTACAAAACACTTATCATAGTACTGGTATAAACAGTCCCTCAGATCAACGAAATAGACTTGAATATTGAGAGAACAACCCCAGACATACAATCAATTAAATATTTGATAAGGGGAAAGAAATGCAAAATGGAGCAAAGAACACCTCTTCTACAAGAAGTGTTGGGACAACTGCATAAAAAATGCAAAAATGTGAACTCAGACCTCTAACATCAAGCAAAAAGGTAAAATCAAAATATATTAAAGACCTTGATATCAGACTTGAAACTATAAGGCATATAAAGAAAGATAGGTAAAACACCCCATGATATTGAGACTAAAGGCATCTTCAAAGAGTAAACACCACTGTCCAAACAGTAGAAGTAGAGATAAACAACTGGGACTATATTTAACTGAGAAGCTTCTGCACTTCAAAGAAAATAGTGATGAGGATACAAAGGTCACCGACAAAATGGGAGGAACTATTTACCCAATACCCATCAGATAAGTGGCTAATATCTAAGACATACAAGGTTCTGATAGAATATAGCAAGAAAAAAATCTAAACCAATCAACAAATGGGAAGAAGAAATGAACAGACACTTCCTCAAAGAAGAAATACAGATGACCAAAAGGCATGTGAAAAAATGCTCTACATCATTAATCATCAGGGAGATGAAATCAAAACAACAATGAGGTAACATCTCATGCCACAGAGACTGGCATAGTCACAAGAACAAAGAACAACAAGTTCTGGTGTGGATATGAAGAGAAAGGAACTCTTACTCACTGCTAGTGAGAATATTGTCTAGTGCAGCCTTTCTGGAAAACAATCTGAATATTTCTTAAAAAACTGGAAATTGATCTCCCACTTGATCAAGCAATACAACTACCAGAGATATAACCTAGGAACACAAAATGCCCTCTGCACTCCTATGTTTATTGCAGCACTATTCACAATAGGCAATATCTCTATACAACTCAGATGCCCGACAACAGATGAGTGGCTAAAGAAACAGTGGTACATCTACACAATGGAATACTATACTGTAGTTAGTAGAACTGAATTTATAAAATTTGACTATACATGGATGGGCATGAAGACTATTATGCTGAGTGTAATGAGTCATAGGAAGAGAGATAGACACAGAACAGTCTCACTCAGCTGTGGGATATAAGAAATATTAAATACAGTATGGTAATAATATCCAGTGACAATAGAGATGAGGGCCATAAGGACAAGCCCATGATATGAAGCTTACCACAAAGAGTGGTGGTCACAGTTAGATAAATTGCAGCTCTGACAACTATCATGACAATGATAGTGAGAGGGATAAATAGAAAATCTTTCCTAAAGACAGGCAAGAGGTGGAGGAGAAGGAAAATGAGAGACATTGGTAGTGAGAAAGTTGCCTTGGTGATGGGTTTGTACATTGACTGAAACCCAACTAGAAATATTTTTGTAACCATAATGCTCAAATAAAGAAATTATTTTTTAAAATAATTAAAAATTAAAATATACAAATTATGGTTGTGGCTGGAGAGATAGCATGGAGGTAGGGCATTTGCCTTATGTGCAGAGAGACAGTGGTTCAAATCCTGGCATCACATATGGTCCCCTGAGCCTGCCAGGAGCGATTTCTGAGCGTAGATCCAGGAGTAATTCCTGAGCGCTGCTGGGTGTGACCCAAAAACCAAAAAAAAAAATTTTTTTATAGGTCTGTTATACTGACAGGCTGGGGCAAAGGGTGGTGGTTGAAATACACCCTGGAACATGATGAAGGGAGGCCAGCACTGGTGGTAGGATTGGCCCTGATTCATTTTATGTCTGAAACCCGAATATAAGGACTCTCCATGATAGAAACCTATATTCTATCCTGAGAATATAAGTCTATCTCTCTCCTTTAGCCTATTTATTTTCCATAATAAACTAGCTTTTGTTCTATAATTATTTTAGTAGATAGTGTAACATATTGAAGTCAATGGACAGTTAAGTAGTGTTGTAGTGTAGTAGTGAAGTAGATAGTAAAGTAGATATGTTGTAGCAGATAGTGATGGTATTTAAAATATTATTTAATATAATTGTTACTCAGCAATCACAATAGTAAACTATGTTTTAAAATATTTGAAGTATTTAAAGCTAACTAATTTTAGTATTAAGGTAGCCTCTACCTTGCATTCTATTTTCACTATGATGATAATGAAGATTAAGATAAGCACACATCCCATATATTTCCTCCATTTACTTTAAAAGTCAGGTATTCTCTAGCAAACTATAGATAGAAGAATGGGAATCTATCTAATAAGTCATCAATGTGAAACTCCTCATCTTGAATTCTACTTGTTACCAGCGTCTTTGTTCTTTAAGTTTCTAGATTTCTGTTATTTATATTTCCTCATCCAATAAGAAGTAAAAGTGACTACTAAAAGGATTGTGCTGCCAGCAGTGATTCAGGTTCACTATGGCTGCCACCATCACGTTCCTACACTATTTGTATAGGTGAGAATTTTATTGTTTCATTTACAAATTGCCCTATAAGAACACAGGCTTAATTAAGTACACTTGACTATTCCTAATGCTGTGATCCAATTGAAGGCACTGTGTTTAAATAGCTATTGGCTTACAAAGTCGACACAGAATTCTAGATAATTGGTTCAACCCTCTAGAATATTTTGACCAATTAATAAACATCAGCTTTTGTGGGATATAAACTCATAATTATTCAGTCATAGCCTAGATCCTTGAATCTATCAATCCATTTTCCCATTCTCCCAACTTCAGTTTCAATCTGTATTTCCACAAATGCCAGATTGGATGGCACACATTCTTTTAATTTCCAACAAATGTAAGTCACCTAGCTCTTAAAAAGCAAATCAACTTCCTAGTTCCTCTGTGAGTGCCTGTCTAAATAAGCCACAGTTCACTTTTTCCTACACTTCCCTGAATGGTAATTGTTCTCGATAAAACCAGGCTAAAAAATCCATAGGAAAGGATAAAGTAAGAATAAAGGTTCACCTGGTAGGGAGTATCAAGAGGTAGTTAACGAGAACTGAAGGAAAGAAGAACAAATATCAGATTATATCATTCACTGTTGGTATGGAGTGAAACAAAGCAAGTAAATAGGCAGGATTAAAATATAATAAATGTTTAGTGCTGTATTAAAAAAGAAGGTCACCAAACAGTAGTGTTTGAGGGGGAAGATATGGACTGAAAGGAACATATAGCAGTATTGGGCTCTTGGATACCAGTGAAGATGCAGAAAATGTAGTTATTAGTACACAGTAAAATTTAGTGAATATATGCTATATTGGTTAGTAACTCCTGTCACTCAGACAACCCTCAATTTAAACAAAATATGCCTGAATATCCCATTATACTGGGTCTTGACAAGAAGTTTCACTCTTGGTGTGCAGCAATGGCCTTCCAAAGTGTCAGGGTGCTTTGTTTCTTTGCAGAAGAATACAAGGCAACTATCAGGAAGAGAAGAGATAAGTTCACAAAACATTAGTATTCAAAGTTGTCCTAAAAACATCCCAGTTTGGGAGTATAAATTGGTGTACCCAACTCTGCAGTAGCATTTTTCAAGCAAAAATAAAGCTTTATAGAATTTGAATTACAGAAATAATTCTCTATTCACTCATAACCATACTCTCCAGAGAGACAATACAATATGGACATAGAAGTTTATTGCCTACAAATATTGTTTTATATAAACAAACATAATGGGAAATCCCTAACTGTCCTTCAATGAGAGACTGCATCAATTATTTATGATCTATTGGTACCAAAGGATACTATACAGGAGATACAATACATACTCCAATGTATAAGGGAGTGCAAAGACATCTTAAAATATAGCAATAAGGAAAAAAAGTTACAGAAAAACAAAATAATTTGGACTGCTTCTCAAAGGTTTAGAGTCCCATGACAAAGTAACAATCTGAAAAATTTAAACAGCAGAAACACATGTTCTCACATTTCTGGTGATTGAAAGTCTGACACCAGAGTGCCAATAAGATCAGTATTAGTAAGAACTTTTGACCTGTCAATAATCTCTTTATTTAGTCACTAATATTAATATTTTCAGACTAGAGTCCTATCCTTTTTAAATTTATTTGTTTTTGGTTACAAACATGTTTGTAATTGGTTTTCAGCCATAAAATACACACATCCATTCACTGGTGCAACTTTCCTACCACCAATGTTCACCATTTCCCTCGTCCCTCATCCCTTGCCTGTTCAAGACAGGCATTATATTTATCTCTCTATCATTGTCATGGTAGTTGTTAGTGTAGTTATTTCTCTAACTGCATTTATTATCACTCTTGTAATAAGCTTTATGTCATGGCTGATTCTTCTGGTCCTCAGCTCTATTGTCTCTGGGTATTATTATTATACTGTTTAAATTGTTTAAATCTCACAGATGAGTGAGTCTATCCTGTGTTTGCTGTAGACGTGATGCGTCTCAGCAACTCTTGTGGGTCATAGCACTACACGAGAGGAAAGTGGGAGCATGAGCGGCCAAATATAAAATATGAAATAAATGAAACCACATGGAGAATGTGGGGTCAACATATTTCTGACAGGAGTGCACCAAGTTTAATTTTTGAGCAGGGGAATTTATAGGGGTTAAATTAGCCACAGGTGAATAATAATTGTAATCACAAAGCCTAGTATAACAATAACAATACCTCAGCTATAGTGTGACTAAAAATTCTAAGTTACAAGAGATAAGGTCACAACTCCTTGCAAGCTTACTTTGAATGCAAAAATCAGGATTAGGAGGAAGTAGGAAATATCTAGAAACTTGGTCTTTCTAGGCCAGACTCTATTGTTTTAGAAGTTAAATGAAGGGAGGTACCAAATCCCCAAGAATGAGCTTCCCTATTTCTAAAGGAGGGTCAAAAGTCAAAATCTGTATTCTGGTTATGCCCTTGATTACCAGAAACTGCAGCTGCAAAGGAGATATTTGAAAAGGAGAGAAAAATTGTCTTTGCTTTTAGGGCTGACTATATCCAGAAAAAGGGGTTCTCAAATAAACTTTGGTGCTGGAATTTCTGGGCCAAATTATTTGATAGAGGCTATTATTTTGCCTGATATATACAAAGGAGAGATAGTCAAATACTGGCTGAAAATGTAATGCCAGGCATCTCTTTGGAAATTCCTCAACCATCCACGCAGGGGAAAAGGCATAGACAGCAGGCCTTTTGAGGAACCCCAAGGGGGGTAAATTAATTCTACCCACCAGGAAAATCTGAGGATACATCTGGTGGGCTGAGCCCCCTAAAAGCTTAGACATGCCCTGACATGTGTTTTTCTCTTTCTCTCTGACTTATTTCACTTAACATAATAGTCTCCATATCCATCCAGGTATAGGCAGATTTCATGACTCCATTTTTTTCCCTAATAGCTGCATAGTATTCCATTGTCTAATGTACCATGGTTTCTTTAACCACTCATTTGTTGTCAGACATCTGGGCTGTTTCCAGATTCTGCCTATTGTTAATGGTGCTACTATGAACATAGGAGTGCAAAGGGCATTATTGTATTGCATATTTGTGGTCCTAGGGTATATCCCTAGGAGTGAGTGGTATTACTGGATCATATGGAAGCTCAACATCCATTTTTTAAGGAATATCCATATTTGTTTTCCAGAAAGGCTGGACTAGATGGCATTTTTACCAGAAGTGAATGAGAGTTAGGACCCTACTATTCATTATTTTTGTTTGTTTTTTGGGGCCACACTTAGTGACATTCAGGGGTTACTCCTGGCTATACACTCAGAAATCACTCCTGACTTGGGGGACCATCTGGGACGCTGGGGATTGAACTGAGGTCCTTCCTGGGTCAGCCACATGAAAGGCAAAAGCCCTACCATTGCACTATTGCTCTGACCAAAGCATCATCTATAAAATAGTTATCTCCAAGCACCTTTACATTGGAAATTTGGGAAGGCATTAATAATCATTCATAATAACAGCCAAGTCTTCTTCCATTTAATAATTGGGAAGAAACAGGCACTCAAAAATTTATTAGCATGCATTTGACCAGACTAGACTAGGAATTCTCACTCAGAAATCACTTCTTCCATTTACCACAGAATAACCTATTCCTCCCTTCTACCCTATTTATTCTATAGGACTATCTCAGGAAAGATCAATATTTACAATTGCACAACCAAAAATCATCTGAGGCAGTATTCAAACTTAAGGAGTCTATTATGAAGTCTAATTATAAAAAATTATTCCCAATATGTAAATAGACGCAACAAGACGAGATGGTAAGCTGTAGAATCACAGCTAAACATTGGAAGATGGTAGCCTGGAGGAAGAAATTTTTGAGTTGAGTCCTAAGGATGGTAAGAATTAATCTAGGTGAAAATAGATGAACAGTCTCCAGACAAACGGGAGATAATATGCAAAGAACAGGCCCCAAGGGAGTAAGTATGCTAAGGATCTAGGAAATATTTTGTGGTATGTACCAAAAGCATAAAGCATAGACATGTAATTGATTCATTTCAAAACCTGTTTCCTTTTTTAACCAGACAGGTCCACAGATCTACCAATTCTCCACTGGAAGATCACATAGTGTTAGGTTAAATCTGTGACAGCCAGATATATTTTTCAACCCTTAGAATTATCCCTCTTACCCCTAAAAATCTGTGCTATTTTTTTTTATAAAGCAGCATAATACAGTTGAATAGCTAAGTGCTCATGTTCTGAATAGTAAGAAAGCTTTGGTTTAAACCTCAGTCCCTAGCTGCCAGACAAGTAGTTTAGCAGTCTAAGCACATGCAAAGAATGCTTTGTATTCAAGACACCTGGGTCTGATCTCTGACACCCCATGATCTCACAAGATTCACCAGGAGCAATGCCAAAGCACAGGGCTAGGAGTACCCACCAGGGTACTTACCATAGCACCATTACCCCTGTCAAAAAAATAACCCACTAATAACATAAACAAAAATCTCTGTCCAAATATAAATATGTCAATTAGGTATCATTTTATTTTCTATAAATGGCTATAATGATATTCATGCTTCACAGTTAGGAGGAAAATTAAATAACTTAATACATCTCATCTTAGACAAGATACATATACATTTTTAGGTCCACACTCAGCAGTGATCAGGATTTATGCCTGACTCTGCTCAGGAATGACTTTTAGAGGGTCCAGAGAGATTATATATGGTTCAGGGAATTGAACATGCAAGTCAAATCCCCTACGCACCATCTTTTTGGGGTCTCAAGATACATATTTTTGACCATCGCTGCCCTAATCACTATCACCATCCAATACACCCATTTGTTTAGCAGAATCATTTTGTCTCGGAGATAGATGTGATTAGAGTAGAGAGGAAGGATGAAGGATGGCATTCTAGGAGAATTTGGAGGCTCATGTTCAGAGTGTTTCCTGCCAAAAAAAAAAAAAAAAGAAATGAACCCAAGGCTAGTGAGGGCAGGGATTTATTTCCAACATGTCACTTGAAGTAATGCAAAATGTACCCACATGTCCCTTTCTGATGACAGCAAGCAAGGCCACTGCTGAAAGACAAGGACTTTTGTTAACAAGGAGCACAAAGGCAGTGGACATATTAACATTTGGCTTTGTAGAAGGAGAGACAAATACACAAAATGGGGCTCAGTGACAAATACTGCCTTAGATAACTTTTACCAGTTATGATCATCAGTCCATAGAGAACTGCATTCCAGGGGCTTCTGCCCCCCCCCCCCCCACACACACACCAAGTTCCTGAGTCCTGTAGGAAGGATCTCAACAGTAGTGATATCAACATTTTATCACTGCTATTTTGGACAATAAGATCTAATTCACATTTCTAGGATGTTTTTATTTCAATAGGCATTAAAATATATTAATTTATTTGAAAATCACTAAAGCCTTGTGAGTAAGTGAGCACAAGTAGGTCTTAGTTTCTTATTTTGATTTGTAAACTCAGAACAAGTGAAGTGACCAGTTTTGTGGCCAAACTAGATTTGTAATCCAATTTTCCATCCTCTGGCTTAAGATCTTTTAACTATAAATATACACAATCCCAACTTTTTCCTAATTATTCCCTAAGTACAAATAAAAACCGGGTTCTTCAGAGTTCAGTTTGAGGCAAACTCACAGAGATTCTGTTAAAGCCAGCCGGCAACTGTAGTCTGAGTATCCCATCAGGGGATGCTGTGTGGAAAAAGGCATTCTTCATTCAGTCATGGATCCAGACTTGGGAAATTGATACATCGACAGAAGTTCAAAGACTGCTTTGAAGACAATTATAAGGTTTCCAAGTTTATGTTGTATAAGGATAACATTAAAAATTGTGGGTTTCTTTAGGTCTGAGGGCCATACCCTGTAGTGCTCAGGGCTTACTCCTGGTTCTGTGCTCAGGGATTAGTCCTGGTGGGGTTAAGGGAACTGCACAGGTGCCAGGGATCAAACTAGGATCAGCTGCATGCAAGACAAGAGCCCTATCCTGTGTACTATCCCTCTGTACAGAAAAAGATAGGATATATTTTAAAATATTTTAAATAAATAAAATATATTTAAATATTGTTTAAAATTTACCAGATAAAGATTGGAGAGAAAGTATAGCATATAAGGCACATACTTAGCATGAAGCTGACCTGGATTCAATACCCAGAATCCCTTATGGTCCCATAAATACCATCAGGAGAAATGCTTGAGTCATTGTCAGGTATGTCCTCATTCCAAAAATACTTAAGGAATAAAACTTACCACCTAATATCACAAAGAAAGCGAATTCAAGCATATCTACCCATAAACCTCTAAAAAGAGGAAGAACCTTAAATCAAGGTTTCACTCCTCATCCCCTTTGGAGTGTCAAATCCTCTATCATGTGCAGATTTAGAGACATTATTAGGAAAAGACTGCTTTATATGTTTATATAGATTTTCTGAGCTCCTAAATAGAAAAAATAAATAAAAATTTAAAAATAAAAGATAAAAATAGAAAGTTTAAGGGACCTATACATGACTTGGTGATTAAAGTGTTTGCCTTACAAGTGCGATATCTGGAGTTCAATCTTAATGACATCTACAGGGATTGAGTCCTGGTGATGTGCAGTCTCTGAGAAAAGAAAGAAGTGTCTGGTTTCTTTTTAACTACAGTTCTGAAGTAGTTTTTCATACAACATTAGGTAACCAATATATTTATCATGTAATTATAAAAGATTATTCATATTCTCAGAAGGAATTCATCAACATAAAACCTGCATAAATGGACACATAATATCTCAGAACTAGACTTTCAAAATCTTTGACAGTTTGCTACTGTTTATGTTACCATTATAAACATCTTAAGATGTGTAATCAATGAGGTGTATTAATGCACATCTTATGGCTTATGTAGACATTTGTGAGCTCCCACATCACATCTACAATTTAGAGATGCTGTTTTGAAAGTAAGAGATCATTATTAGTCTCTGATTCACTTTGAAGATACAGTTAACTCTTCCAGTAACTTACAACAAAAGGAAGTGTGCATCAGACTTATGATTTCTTAAAATTGGAAGCAAAAATAGGCTAATTAAATAAACAACCCTAGGTAACTTCAGAAAGAATCCAATATAAATACGTTTCACTCCTTCCATCTTTCTCTGTCTTTTTCAATGCACAAGAAATACGATAACATATTAGTAACATTTTCACTAATGCTGAAACATAGTGGAAATATAAACAGTGTAGTGGCTTGCAGCCTCGAACAGTGGGAAATCATTTTATAAATTTTGACTCCAAATGCAAATATTGTGATTATTTGATATACACAGGGTATTAGTTTCTGGACTTTCCAGAGATACCAAACCCTCAGATATTCAAGCTCCATATAACCATCCCTTTGTAACACAGTTTATGCATCTGACGACCAGAATCAGTGGATCAGTGAAAGCAGAACCCATGAATAGAAAAATATAATGTAGGGGCTGGAGCAGTGCACAAGGAGTAAGGAGTCTGCCTTGTGTGCGCAAACCTAGGAGGGACTGCTGTTTGATCCCCTAATACCCCATATGGTCCCCCAAACCAGGAGCGATTTCTGAGCACATAGCCAGAAGGAACCCCCAAGCATCACTGGGTGTGACCCAAAATCAAAGGAAAAAGATAAAAAAAAATAAGTGTATAAGAGTGACCAGTATAATCTAAGCCAATGTTGTTTACTAATAAAATATATATATTTTATATATATATTTATCTTATATATATATATATATGAAAGGCAAGAAAGCACATGTTTCCTTTCCCACTATCCCAAGTTGGCAGCTTGATTCTTGCTTATTTATATATTTATTACTTCTTTGTGAGATTGGACCACACCCAGCGGTGCTCTGGGCTTGCTCTTTGTTTTGTGCTCATGGATCACTCCTGACAGTGCTCTGGGGATCATATGCTCTGCCAGGACCCGAACCTAAGTGAATCTCATGCAATAAAAAGCTCCACTTGTTATACAATATCTCTGATCCTTAAAACACGATTTTAATCTATTCCCGCATGTTTTTCCACTCATTCTTTTGACTTTAAACACATACAAATGTGCCTATTTACCTCTGTAACTAGTAACTTACATATATATTTATACAATTTACATATATACAATTTTCATATGTATAGGATTTTGTAATATTACCATGGTTCTGCAATTTTCTGTCTTTCTCTTAAAATAATTTTAGCAATATTTCCACAGAGTATTTCTTTTTAAGTGGATGGAAAGTTTTCCCTGGACATGCCAAGAATTGTTTAACCACTTTCCTTCTAATGGACATTTAGGTTGCTTCCACTTTTCAATTTTACTTCCAATTTTCAATGTTAAAATTAGATTTCCAGTTAATATCCTAGAATTAACATGTTTGTAACCAAGAATGAATCTTTATATAGAATGTTTTCAGAGAAGTACAACTCAAGGGCCAAGGATACACTTTAAATTTTGATAACTATTATCAGGTTTCCTTTTAAAAAGTCTTCACAAATTCATCCCCCATCAACAGTGTAGCAAAGTTCCTATCTCTATTCATTCCTAAATGATCAATTTTTCATATTTACTAGATTAAATAGTAAAAATTAACTTTGATTTTAACTTGTTAAGTATTTGGAGATGAGAATTTCCCATATATTTCTGCTATGATTTTTTATAAGTTCTAATGTTCTTCTTGGCTTTCTCAGTAATTAAGTAAACTTCTTTTATATATTCAGGATGTTTATATTTATAAAAATGTTCACAATCATTTACATTAATAATTTAATCAACTTCAAATTTATCTGTCATATAATTTCTCAAGCAGAGGTATAAAATAGCTTAAGTTTCAAATAGACTTTGACTTAGCATAAAGCAAAGATAATACAATGAAGTTCCATATAACCCACATACAGTCTTCATTGATAATTTGTAATACTAATACATTTCTTTTCATTAAACTGGTATTATATTATTATTAACTGAACTTCATACTTCAGATTTTCTTTCTTATTAATGAACTTTTTCTCTTTCAGAGTACATCATCACTTCATCTGTTTCTTGGCTCCTCTCTTGATGTGACAGTTTCTTAGAAGTGTCTTGGTTTTGATGACCTTTACAATTTTGATTAATTCTAGTCAGGTATTTTTCAGAACACCTTCTAGCTGGAAGTTAGTCTAATTTTTTTTGTCATGATTAGATTGGAGTAAAAGCTATTTGGGGAAAAAGACCATAAAAGGAAAGTGTCACTCCATCCTGTCTTAACCATATGACTTATCCCAATTGGTGTTAACCTTGACCACTTGTTTGTAAGAATTCTCCATGGAATTTTCTTTCTACCCTTTTTTCCCTTACCATAGCATAGAAAAACGTTCATAGACCAGTGCTTAAACAGTAGATCACTATATTCTTTTCCTTGAGAGCAGAGTATTTCCACAAATTATTTGAATTTTTTCTGCACTAGAGCTTAATTTTTTCTTCACTTATTTATTTAGTCTATATTTTATTTGTATTAATGCAGACCCATGAATATTGACATTTCTTTTCCTGCTTTAGGTTGCAATTTAATGATTCTCTAATTTTTGTAACTTTTCTGTCTTTGACCATTGATAGTTCTTTATATTGGTTGTGCTATCTTTCTGAATAGATGTATCACCCACCCTTCTATGTCCATAATTCTAACTGCTTTTTTTGCTTTTGGTCACACCCAGTGATGCTCAGGGGTTACTCCTGGCTATGTGCTCAGAAATAGCTCCTGGCTTAGGGGATCATATGGGATGACGGAGGATCAAATTGCAATTCGTCCTGGGTCAGCCAGGAAAAAACACTACTGCTGCACCATTGCTCTGGCCCCAATTTTAACAGCTTTTAAAATATATTTTCTTAATTATTGCATTATAAAAATAATTTACATTTTTCTCTAATTTTTAGGTTAATTTGTCTTCAAAGATATGTTTTTCCTTTTTGAATAATATTAATAAAACTAAGATCTGAATGTATAACTAACCCCCAAATGTATAACATTTTTAATTTGAAAATATCTTACAATATAAAATTTTATGTAAAATGTAACATTTAAAATATGAAATTCTAAGTATTTTAAAATATAACCCTCTATATATTAAGTTATCCATGAATTATTTTTTATTTTTTATTATGAGAACAGAGAAGCAAAGAAAGAGGTCAGGGTAAATATACAGTGGAAGGACAATAACGCATAAACAGAATTCTCAGTAGTCCCATCGATGATATCCCAGTATTGAACTTTCAGCCAGTGAACATTAAGAAAAACAAAACAGAGCCCATGTACAATTACTTTGTCCCACAAATCCCCAGA